>MJUU01036911.1:129502-184436 GCA_002080025.1 Modiolus philippinarum | reverse complement strand
ATATATATATATATATATATATATATATATATAGTGGTCTATAAATAACAACAAACATTTATATCTAAAGAGTGTGGATCACAAAAAGATAAGCATGATACAGTTACACATACTGAAATCATAGTTTGTCTGAAAAATGTAATAAACACACTAATAAATGTAAATATTTTCATGAGATATTTACAGAAGGTCTTAAATTAGTCGCTGATTATCAATTCACAAAGAATCTTCGTCCGGCGAGCCTGAACATGCACTCATACCAACCAACAAAAATATTTTTCAGATATTTTAAATGTTCAGCCTCGCCTGACGAAGATTCTTTGTGAAATGATAATTAGCGACTAATTTTAGACCTTTTGTAAATATTTCATGAAAATATTTACATTAATTAGTGTGTTTATTACATTTTTTAGACAAACCCGCAATTTTTGCGCCTATATAATATATATATATTAAACTTAATGAAAAGAGTTTTCTCTTTTTTGACCAAAAGTTACTACACCATCGGATTATATTTTTGCAACCTAATCTTCATTTTATAGAGTTATCCACAACCTGTTGATCCAATGAAATTGCAAGATGATATCCATTTCTAATAAACATCGATAAAAAATTGCAGAAACATCATGTCTTACGTGAAATACAAAGCTCTCTGGGTCCTATACAAAGAGAAGCTGTGATGTTTGTGTTAACAAGAAATATTATAAATTAGTGTCCACAGTGTCTGCTTCTCCTTAATAAGACGGGTTTGAATAAATTCATGATTATGATTTAACAAGAAAAATGAATGAAATATGTTAACATTAAAATGGCTTACACATTAAGATAACAATTGTAAATACTGATGATTTGAATACAGCATGTTTTTGTAGTCCTGAAAGAACTTTCAAGCGACAGTGCAATGAATAGTTTGTAATAATTTATTAATTGATATCCTGTTATTTAATTCTATATTGCAACAAAAGCAGCCATTCGGAATTTATTTGTGTCTATATACTTTGATTTATTGAGCAACGTTCCAAAATGTCAACGCTAAAAAAGAGGACATAATAATATCTTTTTGTCTACAAAGACATCAGTAAAATCCATATTTTGGCTGCTGTGAGACTATGTCATAGGTCCGTTGCGATCATTTAATCTGGTGATAGAATCGAAACACTTTATGGCCGTTCGTGTTTTAGTCAATTTTGATATGAATGCCCATTACGTTTGTTTATATTATCTCTTGCTCCCCTATGTTCTGAGTAAAATGTCTAGGAATTTAATGAGCAACCATATGTTAATCTACTACAAACCACCGGCGGTCATCATTTTGTTTTGTTTTTTCTTCGGTAAAACGTTTGTGGATATGTCGAGTGAGATACGACAATTCAAAATTTTTGATAGTTAAATATTAGAAAATATAACTATCGAGAGTTCAGAAATGTCGTATCTCGGGATAAACAACGGAAAAAATCTGCTTTTTATTAGTAATGATAATACTTGACATATACACGATCCTCTTATTGTACTATACCATTAGTCCTCGTCCTTTTTTTCTATCCCCACAAAAATGAAAGATGGCTAACAAATTTTATGTAATAACTGAAATTCTACCAATCACTGACTAAGAACAATCTACGCTTCAGAGTGTAAATACTTATTTCTCACTCCGTCAAGAATCATAAAAACAGGAAAGAAATTAGAGAAACATGCCTCCGCAACTTATATAATATTTTGACATAAAATATAAAAGAATCAATTGTATTAATGTCTCACAATTATTTGATACTCAAGTTAATTAATTACTGCTCTATTTTTATAAAGATCAACCTGACGTCAATGTTTCGGTTTCAACGTTTACTTCTTTCAAGAGAGTACTTAACTGTATACCTCAGTTTGGAGCACCGCCGATATACAGTTTTCAACCCTGGGAACACAAGTCTCTGTTTGGGGAACATATTCGGTTTTTGAGGGGAATGGATAATGGAACCCTCATCCTTGATACAGCAAATACATCAGTGAGATACCAAGATGATGGAATATATGTTTGTACTGTTACAAATGGTGTAGTTGATGCGAATGGTACAAAGAACAAAACTGCAAACACGTCTTTACCTGGAATAAGTATGTTGATTTGTAATCTGTGAATAAAAGGATATAGAGTAAATGCACATGAGACAAAGTCTCTACAAATACATGGTAAAAAACAAGCAAAGGAACAACATGAACAACGCTTTTATTGTTGTTCTTCATCTTGAAGTCACCATGAGGCCTTCAACAATGAGCTGTACATTGTGTAAACATTTCAACAAATTAAATTGGAGTAATACTCGACGAGTATGAATGAATGAATGATTTTTTTTAATAACAAAATGCATTGTAACAGAGAAGAACTATTGCAATCTTATGCTCAATCCACAAAAGGATAATATAATAATAAAAAAATACCTCAATAAAGTTATTAAAGACTTCAAATCACAATAATGCAAGTAAAGTTTAGGTTACACTAGCAGATATGTAATAATCTTGTTTGGTCATTTTGATCTTATCACGATCTTGACAAGCTTACCACAATTTTGTTTAGACTCTGTTAGATATTCAGTCGTATTTCAAGATAATATATTTCAAAGACGATCAAGACTTGTTCAGTCTATCAAGATCAGACAAGATAACTGCTTTCAAGGGCGATTAAGATGCGTTAATATTGTCCAGATTAAACAAGATCAAAAGCCGGATCTCGTTCGATCTTAGTAAACTTAATTCGTCTTGATTTATCCCTGAACGCAATTAATAAGTGGATTTTGTTTAACCTGAAACAATCTTAACACGTCTTGATTGTCGTTGAAATCAATTATCTTAAAAACCAACTTAAATCTTACACTGTCTGAACAAAATTGTGTTAAACCTGTCAAGATCGTGATAAGATCAAAATGGCCAAACAAGATCAAAACATATTTGCTAGTGTTAGTTCGGTCCATATAGAGACACAATTTCACACCTTATGGCCGATTAGATTCAACCATATCGAAATATATACTCCCACATGTTCCCGGTCTTACATTAATCTGGCTATTAAAATGTTTTACTTCGCAATAGATTTTCTCATTCCAAGACCAATTCAAAAATGGTCGTTTGGCTTTCCTGATTCAGGACTGCAATCCAAAAAAACCTTACATTTCCGTTTCATAAATAAATTAACTTAGAAAAAGTACATGCATTTAAATAGTTGACTTCAAGGAGTTGTGATTTTTCAACTAATCGCTGGCGATTTCTTTTCATTGTTTTCTTGATAAAAAATTTACCATGCTTTATCGACAACCCAACTAGAAGATAACACTGAAAACAACGACAATAAAAACACAAAAGACAACATAGACTACGATAGGAACTCGGGATAGTGTATGGATATGGTATAAATGAGGCTGGTTAAGTTTAATTTCTGTACAACGTACAAATCCCTTCTTAGGAAAACGATCTTATTAAATTCGCGTACATTCGAGTCCAATGTAGACATCCGTTTTATTTAGAGTACATCGTACACCCGTAGTTTAATTTGTCGTATTTGAAAGGAAAAAGTGGTAAAAAGCACCACTGATTATTTTCAGCCACTTGATAAATTCTGGAGTTAACAATATATCGAGAATACTAGTAAATGTTGTTGATAATTGCACATTAGTTCTTGTACATCGTCCATTAATAAAATTCTTTCTTCTTCGTCGAACAATGCCATTTTTAATCACTGTTCATCGTAAATGTGCATGTGACAAATTTCCTACAAATACATATTAAAGCTGTGCAAATGCATCAATCTTTGTAGCTCCTCATCTCTAAGCCTTCAAGAATGACCAAAAACATATACTTCATATTTAGTAAGTTCAAAACGCATCCATTTCTGTCCCGAGTGGATTTCACTAGCCAAATGGCGAACAACGATACACCAACGTTTGTTTTCTTTCAGTCATTGTAGGGGGCGTCAGCAGCATTCATATATTTTGACAAAGATAATGGATGAAAGACGTTTAACAAACTAAATTTAAATTGGGGTTTCCGAGTTACTTGTGTCTGACCGCGAAAGTTCTTTTATTATAAAATAAAAAGATAGGTCCAATCTTATAATCATCAAAGCTTCAATATATGAGGGTGTGGATGGGGTTAACCGTTAGCCGTTATTTGGCCATAATTTACAACCGTTAGCGTAAAAACGGATATTTTTCAACCGTTTACCGTCACAAAACTTTAATCGTAATTCGTAAAACCCGAAAATTATACTGCCGTTATCCTTATTATCTCATTTAAATTGCCGTTATTCGTTATTAATCTATCAAAATTTTGCCGTTATTTTAGCTCTTATAAATCATTGCGGATTATTTTATGAAGTTTCACCGATTGTGGTTGTCGATTATTTTCCATGTTAGAAAATTTACATTGAATTTAACTAAAGAAGTGACCTAGCTTAATAGCTGTACATTTAAAACCATAGTTATTGTAGCATGTACATTCCGTCTAACTCTCGTCCTTGTGGAATATATGATTGTATATTAGTTGACATTCTAGGCTTACGTCAAGCAAACTATTCATTCGAGCTTGCCTGCATTTCAAACTAGCTGTACTATCATCGTTCCACCGTATTTTATACTAGTAAATGAACGTGTTGGAAAGACACCAAACTACACCTTTCAATAATAAGAATAAGAATATTTTTTTCCAATTAAAGAGCATACAATATAAACAATGATTAACACTGATTTATATACAAATATTAAAAAGAAAAGAAAACAGCAATTTTTATATGGGTTGGGGCAGAGCCAGAGAATTTTAATATATCTTATAGTAACTTATACCAATTCCATATTTACTTACAAGAAAATATACAATATATATCAACCTATATATCACTCACTCATAATTATATTTGAGTTTCTTCGTTTTTCCAAACCAGTATAAATAAATTGTCCCAAAAGTTTAAGAAAATCCAAATCTTCATTTATAAAAAGCCAATTAAATTTAAGAGAATTATCTAAATGTCCAAAGTTGTCCATAATATAAATTACTATCTCTTTTATGCATGAAAATTTGTCAGACTCACAAGTATCCCGATGGCAAATATAATAACATTTACTAATACCTGCAATTGGTACAATGTAGTTCGTTTTGTTTCTATTAAGAAGCTACATTTGTTTATTTAGTTATAATTCTTTACGCTGTACCAGATCATATTAGGAAAGCAAGTTATTTACAGGTGTGTTTACCGTTATGGTATTTTACTTAACCGTTAGCGTAAAAATGGTTAAAAAAATAACCGTTAACGTAAATTAAAGGAAATTTTAACCGTTAGTCGTTTTGCGGGGGACCCCATCAATACCCTCATATATTTCAAATCTATTTATTGTGCACAAGATATATTATTTTCACTAGTTTCTACTTTGTGTATGTTTTGATGTCACTTGGCAAATGCTAAGGTGCATTTCATATGAACAAAACCATACATCTTTTTTTCATAATGAGATATATCGGCCCACAATCAGACCTATTCTACTGATACATAGTTTTTCATTTCACTACTCTGATTTCCAAAATGATTATTTAATTTTATAAATAACTTTATAATGACTCTTAACAAATGTTTGGATATAAAAGTTTCAATAAAAAAAATTTTTTTTAGGCCCTCCTCTATTTTTGAATAAAAATGCTGCAGTACGTTTTACAACAAAAGGATCGCCATCAATATCAAACTTTTATATATACAGTGATCCGGAAGTCATAAATATCACAGTTCACGGGAGAAATATGAGTAAACTAGATTTAAGCAACGATCATGAGTTAATTGATTTGAAAAAGAAGATTTTTTGGCATACTTTCCATAACAAACGAATTCGTGTATATGGCTACAAGATAAATGTCGAAATACATCCGTTCAATGATGTTGACTTTGGAATCTACACCATCACGGCATACAATGAATATGGCGAAACTAGCTTCAGATTTGAGATAAAAGAAGCAAGTACATGTAAGTATATATTTACTTCAAGGACCTAGTTAATTATCTGATAATATTTATTCAATAACCACGAGAAATGCCTTCGCCGTTTAACTTTGAAATAGTCATCCTTAAAGTAAATTGCTTTTGATTTCCGAGAGGTCAAAATATTAATGTAAGTTTGTTCAAAACACGATAGGTGTATGTTCTTTATATATATTCTATTTTATTCTCTCGAGAGAGAATTGATCATATGGATTCACTATCATACTTTGTAGTTTTGCGTTTTATTTTTATTTATTTATTATTATTATTTTTTTTACTTACTAATACTTTATTTTTATTTTTTTTGTAATTTCTAAATGTTTTTGTGATCACCTGCTTAGAGTGCCAACATCCCACTATTTTTATGCGAAGTTTTCTTGCAAATAATACGACTAGTGCACTCTGCTTGTTTATATGTTGAAATTGTCTTCTATTAGTCTTTTTGCCGGCAACGAATGACAGCGATTGTAAGAACACTTTACCATTTATGTTTGTTGATGAAGATCCCGTATACATGAATAAACAGAAACATTGATATAGCGTTGTTCGACATCTAGCGATGAATTCCGCTCAAACCGGTGCAATGGGCCGTATTGGTATTTCTATGCGGTATCTACAAAACTCATTGTTGAAGAAGAATATACAATAGGGTGCAGACATAACCTCTCGTCCAAGTTAACTTGGGGAGCAGTCCTGAGAACAGTCCTCAGTTAACTTGAAGTTAACTTGGAGCAGTCATAGAATCTTGACTGCTCTGACCAGTCAAAGAGCCCTGACTGCTCTGACCTGTCATAGAGCCCTGACTGCTCTGACCAGTCGTAGAGCCCTGACCGCTCTAACCTGTCGTAGAATCCTGACTGGACGACCAGTCGTAGAGCCCTGACAGCTCTGACCTGTCATACAGCGATGGAAATCATAACGTTCTGAATAGCGTACATCGGGTGAATCGTGTGCGTGCATCGTATAATTTTTTTTGCGTTCACATCGAGTAACGTACGGTTACTCGTTTCATTCAAAATCCGCGCATTGTATAGATATATTTTCCTGCTTTCTGTACAACACATAAATTATTATTTAATTTCTGTTTTTTAAACGCTAATACAGCTTTATTTACAACTGCAAGTTTTACGAGCAAACAAAAAATACCAACATATTAACTAGAGCCATGGAATACCACAATTAAGCGTTTCTTATATGTATATTGGTAAAATGAAAATAATGTGCACTGTGAAATATGTCTATCAAATTTTCAATATTCACAACATCAACCAGCATTTAAATTGTCCCTTTTGTTATATTTACAGCAAGTTAGAGAATTATATGCCTTTAAAGCAAGGTTAGTAGTATTGTAGGCATTGATATTATATTGAATTGAGAAAATCTGCTTTTTCTCATATGTTTAAGGTTAAAATACAGCAATTTTCAGTCTTGTTGGCATCAATATAATATCAAATAGAGAATATGTGCCTTTTCTTATTTGTTTTAGGTTATATTACAACAAGATTCAATTAAACAGGCATGGATAAAATATGAAATGGAAAAAATGTGTATTTTCTTATATGATTTAGGTCAAATAACAGCAAGTTTCAATATTGCAGGCATCAATGGACAAAATTTGCCTTTTCTTCTATGTTTTAGATTAAATTACAGAAAGTGTCAGTATTGTGGTTATTGATATACTATCGAATGGAGAAAATGTGGCTTTTCATATATGTTATAGGTTAAATAACAGAAAGTTTCAGTATTGCGAGTATTGATATACTACCGAATGGAGAAAATGTGGCTTTTCTTATGTGTTGTATATTAAATTACAGAAAGTTTCAGTATTGTGGATATTGATATAATATGAAATGGAGAAAATGTACCTTTTCTTATATGTTTTAGGTTAAATTACAACAAGTTTCAATAATGCGGGAATGGATATAATATCGAATGGACAAAATTTGCCTTTTCTAATATGTTTTAGGTCAAATTACAGCAAGTTTCAGTCTTGCGGTCATCAATTTAACATCAAAAGGAGAAAATGTACCTTTTTATATGTTTTTCGATTAAATTACAGCAAGTTTCAGAATTGCTGGTATCAATATAATATGAAATGGAGAATATGTGCATGTTCTTATATGATTTAGTTTAAATTACAGAAAAATTCAGTATTGCGGGCATCAATATACTATCGAATGGAGAAAATGTGCTTTTTCTTTTATGTTTTAGGTTAAATTACAGCAAGGGTCAGTATTGCAGGTATCAAATTAATATTGCAGGCATCATTATAATATCAAATGGAGAAAATGTGCCTTTTCTTATATGTTTTGGCTTAAATTACAGTAAGTTCCAGTTTTGCATGCATTAATATAATATCAAAGGAAGAAAATGTGCCTTTTTTATATGTTTAGGTTAAATTACAGCAAGCTTCAGTATAGCCGGCCTGGATATAATAATGGACAAAATTTGCCTTTTCTTCTATGTTGTAGGTTAAATAACAGAAATTTTCAGTATTGCGGGTATTGATATACTATCGAATGGAGAAAATGTGGCTTTTCTTATATGTTGTAGGTTAAATTACAGAAAGCTTCAGTCATTGCGGTTATTGATATACCACCGAAAGGAGAAAATGTACCTTTTCTTATATGTTTTAGGTTAAATTACAACAAGTTTCAATAATGCGGGAATGGATATAATATCGAATGGACAAAATTTGCCTTTTCTTCTATGTTGTAGGTTAAATTACAGAAAGTTTTAGTATTGCGAGTATTGATATACTATCGAATTGGGATATGTGTCTTTTTAATATGTTGTAGGTTAAATTACAGAAAGTTTCAGTATTGTGGTCATTTATATACTTTCGAATGGAGAAAATGTACCATTTCTTATATGTCTTAGGTCAAATTACAGCAAGTTTCAATTTTGCGGGAATGGATATATTATCGAATGGACAAAATTTGCCTTTTCTTATATGTTTAAGGTTAAATTACAGCAAGTTTCAGTCTTGCAAGCGTCGATATAACATCAAATAGAGAAAATGTACCTTTTCTTATATGCTTTAGGTTAAGGTAGTTCGACACTAATACACGGCGCATTCGATTGGCACATTTGTGAAACACGAGTCGGATGCGGAATTGACTAGATTTTCAAGCCGGAATATTTCTCTATTGGCCTTTCCATTGTGACGTCATAATAGATTGACATACACTTTCCCGCCAATTAGCTCCCTTTTCCCGTAAATATTGTCTGTTCCGTTAACTATATAAAATATCTCCCTTAAAAAAACGGTAACATATAGATTTTATCAGCTCATCAGAAAGCTGAAGTGTATATCTCTGAAGTATCAAAAAATAAAAAAAAATCTATCTGATATTTATTTCCTGTGAAACCTAAATAATGAGCATGTTCTCATAGTTTCCTGTATATTCTTTGTAAATATTGCTGAAAAATACTAAATTTAGCCTGATTGTCAAAGCCAGATATCAGGAAAAGATGATCGGCGACATATCAATTTTATTTTATTCTTTGAACATATGAGTTCAGACCTACAAAATATCTGAAAATAAAAAGAATTCTGTCTGATATTTTTATTAGTAACTACCTTAAATTACAACAAGTTTCAGTGTAGCGGAAATCGATATAATATGAAATGGGAAAAATGTGGATTTCTTATATGATTTAGGTTAAATTACAGAAGGTTTCAGTATTGCGGGCATCAATATAATAGCGAATTGAGAAAATGTGCCATTTTTATATGGTTTAGGTTAAATTATAATGAATTTCATCATTGGAGGCATGGAAATTATATTAAATGGAGAAAATATGCATTTTTCTTATATACATGCTGGGGCTACATGCTACACGATTGAGTACTTTCTGTATCATTCACCGGGCACATCGTGTGCGCTCAACCTGTGAATCGTGTGCGCTAATCGTGGTGCGTGTGGTAGGGAATGGTGACCGTTTTCATCACTGTAGAATACCGACTGGTCAGACCAGTCTTACCTTCTTTTCATAGACATATAATTATATTTAATTATATGTCTCTGGTCTCGTATTCGGAGATTGTAACCAATAAAAAGTCTAAAAAAATAAAATCAGAAACATATAATTAAATGTCTCTAATAGAATTAATTGATCAAGAAGTAAATTTCATTCAAAGTCGATAAAAGTAAAACAATACAAGAACTGTTAATACTCTAAATTTAATAACATAAAAGCAGTCAGGTTTCTATCACAGGTTAGAGCGGGTAGGGGTCTATGACTAGAACAGGTCAAAGCAGTCAGAGCTCTACGACCAGAACAGGTTAGAGCAGTCAGGGCTCTAGAACAGTTCTAAAGTTAACTTAGAGTAGTTTTTATGACTGCTCTATGACTGGTCTAAGTTAACTTGAAAACGGTCCTAAGTTAACTTAGAGGAGCTTTTATGACTGGTTCAAGTTAACTTAGAGTAGTTTTTATGACTGCTCTATGACTGGTCTAAGTTAACTTGAAAACCGCCCTAAGTTAACTTAGAGGAGCTTTTATGACTGGTTCAAGTTAACTTGACGAGCTACTGTAAAAGCGTTGCTTTTTATGGAGACTTTCAATAACGCAAAAGTTTTAGTTAACGGACTGAAGACAACCTTGAATGTACAGAGAAAAAATATTTCGTATTCCCTTCGATTGGATTTAAACCTTTTTCAGAGCTGTAAAATCTTCCCGTTTGATGTTTTTTTTTTGGTTTTTTTTTGTCTTGCAACACTTTGTACTGAAGGTAGATCGGTAGTCTTCCGCCATTTTGAATTTGTTATTTACACTGTTGTGGTGTTATCTGCTTTTTAAATATGAAAATATTTTTATTTGTGATGTATCAATAAATATTATGTCAGTGACACGAAAAAGCAAAGGACCTACATTGACTTCATATTACATGAATTTATCTAATTAGATGCGGTATGATAAATTGATAATTAAATAGTTTGGAAGAGGATATTTGAAAAAAGTAGATAATCTGATAAAATATTTTATAAGGATATCACTATGAAAATTCACATTTTATAGAGTATATGGAACACAAAGTCGGTGATCCCCATCTTTCTTTACATTTTTTGAAAGTATGTTCAAAGTGCTAACAAATGACTAAAATAGAAAGAAATCTATGGAATAGTTTTAAAGAAAACAACAAAATACCTGTTTTTCCCTATATATTCATAGAAATATTTGATTATTTTGATATCAGTTATTTCAAAAACAAGCATGGTGACCCCCCCCCCCCCCTTTTTTATATTTTTATTTTAATACTAATATAAAAATGAAAATTTCCTAAGAGAATAAAGAAAATCCACGAAAAAAATTTGGAGTACCCATCTACCTTAAGATTCAACTAATCGGCGACAAAGTAATTGTAAAATACATGATACCCTGCCTTCATAGAAATTGATCAGACGTTACTGATAGTCAAATGACAAATTTACAAAAGTTATTGTGAATTTGGTTTCTGCATATACACATTTATACAACTTAGGTCTCATCAGTGCAGATCAAACCAAAACATTATGAAAGCCATGATTTGAAATATGTGTAAAAACTGAAAGAGAACAAATTAGCAATAGTTTCTAAATAGGAAAGCCAAAATCAGCTATGCACGAAGGAGATACTCCTAGGGCTTAACAAAACTATCTTAAAATTAGATATTGCAAGTTTTTCAAATAAAATGCGTTTTCGGATCAGCACCGAAAAATTAGCTACTGGGTTGGCGAATACCCTTGGGAATTAACAGTCAATCAGCAGTGGCATCAGGCCAGTGGTAACAAATGAAAATAATATTTTTACACTCAGCAGTAAATGTAATTGAGCTCTGTTTGATGGTTTTTACTTTGAAAGGTATACCTGAAGTCTAGAAATTTAAATATTTCCTCAACCATTCCTCCAATTATCTTGAATGTCATCCTCGACGAAACAATTCACGCTGAACATGATTGGAATTTTAAGATGGATACCGAGAAAGATGCTTTTGTTGAAATTACAGAAATTCGAGCGAACATACCGTCCATTGACCTTTTAATGAAACAATACTATAAAGAACCAGTCAAGAAAATTTTATGGTTAGGGATCTTAAAAAGCTATTTTTCTGTCAATTTATTTTATTGTATTCATTTTTAAGACATCATGATAAATGTAATGTCCACATTTCAAAATTTGAATAATCCCAATGTGACTACATCTTCGGAAATTCATTTACTGTAATTATTAGTAATTACACTGTAATTAATTAGCAATTACACATATTTTTGCAAATTTTATTGAAAACTAAGGAGTATCTCTCTCATGCAAAGCTCTGTCCTTAGCTGAGTTTGGCTTTATATTTAGATCATATTTGGTTATTTGTTCTCAGTTTTTAAACATCTTTGACTTTATGGTCTTCCAAACGTTAGATTTTATCTGCACTGAAGAGACATAAGTTGTCGAAATGCGCATATGCAGAAAGTAAATTCACAGCAACTTCGGTATTTAGTTATTTATTACAAATGGGGAAAAAACCTGCACGTTCGCTGATTTGAAATGTCATACAATTGTGATAAAAAAAAAGTCATGTCAAACCAAGATCGATGATGCCCAAGTTTCAAGGCATATTCATTATATAAAAATACCCCTAACTATTTGCCACAAACATGACGATAGACAAACCAGTCACAACACGTTATTGACAAAATCAGCAGTAAGTATTACGACCAGTTTTATTGATGTGCTTGACGATCCATTGACCAATGAAGGAAGTTTTCAGTAAAAGAGGCAAATGACAAAGGTTGTAGGCAGCTGTAAACCCACAGACGGATTTAGTCGACGTAAAATTGCGCCTTTGTAGTGTCATAAATCTGCATTTGGTGAAAATTCAACAGAAAAATTCGGCTCAATTTCATTTGGGTATTCAAGATGTTAGGAAAAGTGGGTGAAACGCACTTGTTTCAAGACAAATACTGTTTCTTTTCTTGCTGATGCCGGGCTCGGGATACGGGTTTGAAAACGATTAAAGTTGCTTGGTCTCAACACCGAACAAAATTTCTTGACAGTAGGGGCAATAAGTACGAAAATACGGAGATTTTGAACACGCTCGGAAAACTGAAAAAAAAAACTCGAGAAACACAATCAATATTGCAAACAAGGAATAACAGTAAACACATATACAATGGACAAAAACTACAATCACATGCCGCAATTCACAAGCGAAATGCACTAGAAAAACACCAATGAAGACAAGAGACAAACGTAAATACTGATAGCAACTTGGTAGCCAGACTTGGTACCGGCACTACAAGTAAGAGCCAGTGGTCACATTTACAGGTTTATTGGAAACCCGAATCTCTCCTTTCTCTTTCCCGTTTCCCTATTTTATACTAAATATACGAATAAATACAGGTAGACTACTAAATCTGTCACCACTGTCTTTTAAAAGAAAAAAATATACCAAAACATTATTTAGAAAGATGGGTAAAAGAGTGCTCGCCGCCAGACTACCGGCTATCTCAAGGAGCATAGTCTGTGTAAAATTTTGTCACACTGCGGACTCAAAACTTTCCAAGGTTTTGGTAAGGAGTCGTCATGTATTTCAGTACCGTCGGCACTATCAGCGAAAGGCCAGTTTACGGGTGAAATCTTCAGGTCGTTGGACTCCAAAGCCAGTTAAACGGAATTAAGTAGAATATCCCGTCGATATGAACTGTTACGTAAAGAATGTGAAATTCGTCCCAGTTTTTCTGGCTTTCTATCAGTTTTATGACATTTTTTAACAGCATTTCCATGAAAATCGAAGATGAGAAATTATATACATATTTTTGTAACTGTTATAACTGCATTCTAAAAGATTCTCAGGTCACACATCAATTATATATCACTTTTGTCATTGATTGTATTTTTATTGTTCAAACCCCATCAGATATATCTTGCATTTATTTGTATACATCCTCTATTATGTGGAGAGGAATTTGTAAAGGTGTTTTACACCTGTTTTCCAATCCATGATTTATCTGTTTGTATTTTGTTAAATATCTGTTTGAAAGTCACGTCATATTTAGATATGTTGGTCAGTAAATAACCATGCAAAATATCGTAACAATAATGCATGTAATTAATGCAGTATTGAGTTATTTCTTGCACCATAAAAGTTTTGAAATGCAACTTTATGTTTTATCATTTACAGGCGTCAATCCCAAAACAAAATTTTCGCAGTACATATTAACTGGCGTGGTTGTTTTGTTACTGCTTGTTGTGAGTAATGCGTGTACTTGGTACTTAATAAAGTGGAAACAACGACGACATCTGTCACAACTGAATTCACGCTGTGTAGAACCCGTTGTTCAATACGGGCCTTATGATGAAATTAATACACCGGGAAACGGATACTTGGAGGTTATTGATTCCAGTTCTCTCCATGCTGCTCATTCTTCGAGCGAATCTTTGCATTTTGGAAACGTATTGGATGTACATACCCTTCATGGAAATTCTTTTTCCGATTTAGCGGCTATTTCATCAGAAGACAAATGCGTCATCAAAAATTCTAAAGATTCATCTAGCAGTAGTGAATTAAGCTATGATTACGCCGAACCACAAGATGATGATACAGGTTATCTTCACCCTTACAACTCTTTGCAAGACGAATCTAAAAACATATCTCAGAACTACACCGACTTGAAACGATCAAGCACAACAAGAGTAAAAAGTGTTTACACTGAGAAGAATTTTGATGATGAAGACTTAAACAATTTAAAACATTAGAATCGGATTGATAACCACGTTGCTAGCTTGTCTGTAAATGACAATATACCGCTCTTTCTTGAACTCCATAGCCTGAAATATTGGTAAAAGCTGAAAGGGAACTAATTTATAAAGGTTAAATACTTTCCAAGTTTTCGAATTGACAGCGTGCATATTTTTTCTATAACAACGAATCAATTGCATTAAAAATAAAATAACATTCTTAACGAATTGAAAAAATTACGTATTTTTAAATAAATATAAAAAAATTATACTTTATCCGGACGTTAACTAGTTAATCAATTAAGGATTTTCATAAGGGTGAATGAGAAAGCCGTACCACAACTGGAAAACTGGAGAAACTTATAAGAGCAGGAAAACCTAAGTTAGTGTGTTCTGTTATCTACAAATATTGAAGGGAGTTTTTATACTTCATGTAGTGTGGCGTTTCTCGACAAAAATGACTACAATGATTCATGACAAAGATATAATTATGACCTAACTTAGAATACTATCCTTCCTGTATGGACGCACCTGGTCAATTATGTAATCGGAGCACCTGGATTTTCATGACATTGAAAAACGAATTGGCAAAGTCTAGCACTTTTGAACGTACAAATTATGACGAGAAAACGCTCACCACACAACATTACAAGGATACAGAAACACTCAAAGTTCCACCTAAAGATAACACCCTACCTACTATGTACTGGATTCCTAAACTTCACAAAAATCCCTACAAACATCGTTTCATTTCGGCTTCAAGTAATTGTTCTACTACAAATTTGTCCATCAATTTAACCAGTGCACTCACTTGTATAAAGGAGTTAGTCAAAAACTATTGTGAGAAAACATATCAAAACTCTGGTGTAAATTACTTTTGGAGGGTAAAAAATTCTATTGAAGTTTTAGATAAATTACAATCTATAGATAGACCAGTTTCATCTATTGACAGTTATGATTTTTCTACACTTTATACAACCCTTCCGCATAATTTGATTAAATCTAAATTGGGTGAACTTATTAAATCGTCTTTTAAATTTTCGGGTCTTCAGTTTATTTGCTGCAACAAAACGCAAGGATTCTTCTCCAATATCTCTTACAACAATTATTGCTCCTGGACATGTGATGATATGATTACGGCACTTAATCTCTTGCTAGACAACATTTATGTTCGTTTCGACACCGTTGTTTATCATCAGGTCATTGGAATCCCCATGGGTACTAATTGTGCACCTCTCATTGCAGACCTTTTTCTGTTCTGTTACGAACGGGAATTCATGAAAAAACTACAAAATGGAACTGTACCAAATAGTGATAAACTTATTTCTATTTTCAATGATAATAGCAGGTATATTGACGATATCCTTACTATTGACAATCCCCAGTTTTTGGCTTATGTTGACACCATTTACCCACAACAACTGAAACTAAATAAGGCAAACAATGATTCTAAATACTGCCCTTTTCTGGATCTAAGTATCACCATTGACTCTGGTAAAATAAAAACTAAAGTTTATGATAAAAGGGATGATTTTGATTTTACAATTACTAATTTCCCCTTTCTTGATGGCGACGTTCCCCTAGCTCCATCCTACGGGGTGTATATATCCCAACTTGTACGATTCGCTCGCATTTGTTCCTCCCTTGATGATTTTAATGAGCGTAACCTTACTCTCACATCCAAACTTTTACAAAAAGGTTACAGATTTCATAAATTATTAAATACTTTTAAGAAGTTTTACAGAAGATATGAACATTTGATATCTAGATATGACGTGACTCGGAAACAGCTAATAACAAAGGGCATTTCTCATCCTCGATTTTATGGAAATGTTGTTAAAAAATGTCAAAAACTGATTAACAATCCAGAAAAACTGGGACGTAACTTACATTCTTTACGTAATAGTGGATATCAACAAGATATTCTGAACAAATCCGTTAAATTGGCTTTGGATTCTAGTGACCTGAAGACTTTACATATATATACTGGCCTCTCACTGATACTGCCGATGTCTGCTGAAATACATGAAGACTCTTTACCAAACCCTTCGGGAAGTTTTGAGTTTGATTTTTCTTCCGTAGTGCGACAGTGTTTTACCAGCAGACTAGATTCCTTGAGCTAGCCGGCAGTTTAGCGGCGAGCACTCTTTGACCCTTCTTTCAAAATTACGTTTTGTCTTATGCTTTTTCTGTTCCAAGATAGTGGTCATTGAGTTAGTAGTGTACCTGTATTGGGTTTTATTCGCGTGTTTATGATACTATAGGGAAACGGGATAGAGAAAGGGGAGGTTTGGGTACCCATAAACTGGTTTAACCCTACCACTGGCTTTTGCTGGTGCCGGTACCAAGTCCGGCTATCCCGAGTTCCTATCGTTATTTATGTTTGTCTCTTGTTTTCATTATTGTTTTTCTGGTGCAGTTTGCTTGTAGATTGTGGCATGTGATTGTAGTTCCTGGCCATTGTAGGTGTTTGCTGTTTTCCTGTTTTTGTAATTCTGTCTGTTTATACATTCTATTCTCCTAATTTTTGTAAACAGCAATTTTGATCTGATCATCATATTTGAAAATCCGATGAAAACTTATTCGACATCATTAGAATTATATAACACCTTCCTTCAGACAAATAGTCATTTCGACAAATTACGTGTTCCATGTACAAATAATAAGTTTCAATATATCAAAATTCGTGAATTTACGACTTCCAAGTGCAGATAACAACTTTCAATATATTGAAATTTGGAAAAGTGAACGGTAAAGGAGTAAAAAATATACATATGTATATATATTCGGACCCTTTTTATTTATTTATTTATTTACAACTCTTACAAACACTTAATGAATGACAAATATAAATAATCTAGAGTTTCATTTTCACGAGAAACAATCACAAATTATTTCTATAAAAGGGCGAATCAAAATGAATATCAGTTGCAGCATCTATTACAAACACATCTAAAATACAAGCAACAACACCAGAATTCGTGTTGTACTGGATCAGGTGTGGCAGATTTATAGACGATGTTCATATTATATGGACATATAATAACATTATTTCTGAAGAATTTCATTAAATATGCCAAAAACAACAGCCTTAAATAAAGTTTACGCATGAAACAAAATATTCATCCTTGTTGTCGGTCATCCGTCTTGAGGCATGTATTATGTCCACAAGTCATTGCTAAAAACCAGCTGTTGCATATCAATGCTGTTACATACATTTATTAATATCTTTGCAGTAGAGGCTCGTTTTATTTTTTACATCAAGAAGTGTATACTCTATACAACAACGGCAGTAGAATACCGAAGGAGCAAAGGAGTGAAATTTACAAAAATCGAAGCCAAAACGAGAACACAGAAAACAATGACGTTAGACACAGAAAACAATGACATTAGACAAATACAAAGCACATAAATAGAAATCACAACATTCAAAACAAAGGCACTCACAGTTTGAACTCCAGTGAAACTGAGAGTGGCATCAGGTGCTCCGGAAGGGTAAGCATGTTCTGCTCTGTTAACAGCACCCGTCACACTGTGAGTGAGTCAATCCAGAAAAATGTCAAAGTCGGTTGTCAAATCCGGGAAGACGCGAATCTAGCTGAAAATGTCCACTTTCATTTGGGATACTGACACGCCATATCTTTCAACGATGTTATGGTGACGGCCATATAATTTCTTGAG
Source organism: Modiolus philippinarum (assembly GCA_002080025.1). Classification (NCBI taxonomy): domain Eukaryota; kingdom Metazoa; phylum Mollusca; class Bivalvia; order Mytilida; family Modiolidae; genus Modiolus; species Modiolus philippinarum. Next base: position 166,033 of record MJUU01036911.1, on the reverse strand, counting down.
GGATGAAATTAACATAGGTTGAACAAATCCCTTACTAAGCAGCTTTTGGGACAGTGTTTTGCTCTGTTCAAAAAATAACTGTACAAACGGTATGTTGTTAGAAGCTTTCTCTGCAGGAACAATGAGGTAATTTTCATGAAAGTTTGACAGAGATCTTACCACAAGAGGATATTCAAATATACTGGGATTTCTGGATTTCATTGTTTTTTTAAGCGCCGGATGCGATTTACAGTTAATAACTTTATGGACCTGATCCAGTCGGACAATGTCTTAACGTCCTCTTTCTCTTTCTTTGCCCACTTCCTAGCATAGTCTTCAACTGCATCCATAAAAATCTTGAAATTGTACTTCAACGAATTGAAATTGCTGTGGCTTAAGAAATTTGGGACCTTTTGAGAAGATATCTCGTAGTTTGATGTTGTCTACGATATCTAGGTCACCAGTTATATCGTGTCCAACCAGGCTATAATTGAATGGGGAAGAGGAGCAAGCACAATCAGGTAGTTTGGCTTTAAATTCATCAATTTGGAAGTCACACAATACCCGTTTGTAATTGAAAATGGAACTTGCAATTGGTTAAGGGTAGGTATATGAGATAAGTGGAGCTGATTGATCATTAAAATAAGGAGGAATGTTTGATGTCACTGTTTTGCTGTGTAGAATGTTAGCAAGCTTTATAGCGTCCAAGCCTTTATTAGCGAATTGAATTTTGATAAATGTCCGGTTATCAGGTTTGTTGGCGAATGTGGTGACAGGCTTGAAAAGTCGGTGGTTAGATATATCCAAAACAATCGTTGCTTATTTATATTCTAGGGAATGGTTATCAGCTACGGATGAAACTAAGCATATTTTGTAGAAGGAATGAAGTTTTGAAAGTGGCAAGGAATACAGTTTAGTACGAATGTGATGAATACCTAGAGGAATGGTCATGAACGGAAGAAGACCATTAATTGAAATATCATGCAGACTTGGGGCAGTATAGTGCCTATGTCCATGACTACGTGGTCTACATTGGCTTCCATTCAATATATTCATCACATTCACCGAACTGCATCCTGGGCTTGACAGATTACCGACACTTTTTATAATGTCATTACAACCGTAGGGTACTGCGGTCCTCAATTCTCTGACCCAGTATTCCTCTTTTTGTAGACGGTAAGGTGTACTAAGTGTAGGGTTATTTGTTTTCTGATATATTTTCTCGATAATCCTGACTTTCATATTTACAATGGAGTGGTCAGGTTGGTTGAAATGTGCGTAAACACGTCGGATCTTGTTGTCCTTGACCTAGTATCTATGTCCGCACATACGTTTGTATATATCTTTTGTTTCCCCTAGATATATTAATCCACAAAGAGAGTACTCTAAGCCGTAAATGAGATCCTTTGAGGAGCAATTCAGATCGTCGTATGTTCTGACAAAGGTGTTTTTCCTCTATATATCAAGAACAATCTCCTCTTGCAGTTATGTTTTTGCAAGGTCCATTGATCTATTTTTGTAAGGAAAACTTGTACATTGTACATCGTTGCCAAACGTTGTACCCTGGTTGTGGCTATATTTTTGTAAAGTCAGAATGAAATCATGATTATTTTGAGGAACCCTCTATATATGACCCCTGTTAAGTTTGGTTGAATTTGCTACCATGGTTTCTTAGGACACGATCAAAATATGATAGGGTCCAATAATGAACTACGTTTTGTGCTGGCGGCCATGTGTTTTCATTGGTAGAAATGACATGAGCAATCAATATTCCTGTACAGTTTGATTGTCTTTGTGGCCATTGTATTTTTGTCAGATTATACATCATCCAAAGATAGTTTATTAAAGTTTTCGCCAATAGTTTCAGGACAGATTATGAAAATGAAAATGAATTTGATTTTCATAAAGGGTCTAGGGTAAAACGAAGTTCTCTGCTGGCAGCCATGTTATCGTCGAAAAATATTGTAAAGAACCTTCCATACCACATAAATTATGTTCAATTCACTTCTGTAGTTTTACAGCAGATGATAAAAATGATGTTATCCCATCCGATAACTGCTATGCTGGTGGCCATGCTTTTGATCAGAAGAAAAACAGCAGTCTTCGTGAATTTATCAAATTAACAGTAACTTCGGTATTTCGTTATTTATTACCAGTTGGCCGATATCAATGCTTGTGGAATGTTAGTCCCCGAGGGTACTCACAAACCCAGTTTCCAGTGCTTCGGTGTCGGCTCGAAAAACGATTATATTTTGAAATCTGCAATATCTGAATTTAACAAAATTTTGTTCCAAAACTTATAAGAATCTCCCTCATTGCTCATCTATTTATCAGTTTTTACACCTATTTCGGTTTATGGACTTCCAAATGGTTTGATTAGATCTTCACTGAAAAGAAATAAGTTCTCGAAATGGCCATATGCAGAAGCCAAAATAAACAATAACTTAGGTATTTTGTTATTCATTCCTGTAAAGTTTGATTGAATTTGCATGAGTAGTTTCTGAGGAGATTGTCGAAATATGCTTTTCCCAAAAAGGGCCATTATTAAACTCTGTTTAGCGCTGGTAGCCATGTTAATGTCAACAAACGAAATGAGCAATTTTACTAAAGGATCGTCCATACATAATTCGAGTACAGTAAATTTAATGGAGAAGTTACTCTAAATACATATTTTTACCCTGTAAAATCAACAAAATTCAGAAGTTTACAAAATAAAGTCATAAAGATCCAGAACAATTGTGTTAAACACTGGTTTACGTTTTTGCGGAATATATAGGGCAATAGATGGTTATATTCATAGCGAAATTTACAGTTTTTATGCAATTTGGGTATTTTTGTATTTTGTCAGATCAGTACAAAATAAGAAATTCTTGTGAAGGACTATCTATGTGTCCATCCTGTAAAGTTTGGTCGCATTATCTGCATAAAGAATATGATATGGGATCAGTGTTGAGCAATGTTTGTGTTGGCGGTCATGCTTTTTGTCGAATCGAAACAATATGAGCAAACTTATTAAAAGACATTTTCATAACATTTCAGTACATTTTTATTAAATTGAATTTGTTAGTTTCAGAGCATATGATGTAAATGATTTTTTCCAATACGTACAAAGTTAAAATAAGTTCAGTGCTCGTAGCCGAAATATAAAATAATTAAAAGACAAATTTGAGCTAAAACACTTCATAAATGCTGAAATATTTGGCACCGAATAAACCTCGTACTCAGACATGTGTTCCATGCATTACGGCGTCGGAAAGAAATTCACTGAAGTTTGGGCGGTGAGTTGATTTATTTTATTTATTTATTCTTTTATTTTTGATGCAGTGGGGGACAAAATAATCAAACACAAGAAAAATGGTGTTTGATTCAGACAAAAGAATCTTGGGTATCCTCGGGTAAGATTTCTAGTGTCTCAACCTTGGCAAGCTTCGTCTGAGTACTTGAAATCTTACCCTTGAGTGTCTGAGATTTTTCTGTCTAGCACTTTCCTTTGCTTTAGATTATAATCTTGCATACTTGCTAAAAATGAAATTTAACAAACTTACCTTAGCCGGGGTTATGTTTTTTGTTTTTGTTTCAAACATATCTTGGTACTGTTTGAAAGATAGGAAAGTAACAGATTTTAAATGGTTTTGTCTAAGGGTTAGAAAGGAAATGTAATTAAATCTATTCTTAACTTGATCACTATCAGTATTGTCTACCGTCGTCACTGTTTATAAACTTTTTTCTTCGTCTGCAATTAGTGCAGGATCATCACAAAGGGATCACTATACGCGTGTGTTTGTCTGTCCACATGTCCTTCGACCCGTATGATATAAAAAAAACATGATAAAGTTACTTTCTGAGTATATTCCTTTCGACAACTTACATGCATGTTTCATCAGTGCTGAAATCGAAAGGTGTACACAAGCTGGTAAGTATAAATAAAATACATCATCTGCAGCTAATTTTAAACTGTTTGATACTTTTCAACCACACTTGCAAATACATTTTGGTATATTTTGAAGATGTGTACAATCTTTTTATCAAACTATTTTGCTATTAATTTGTTTTTATTTTTTTCTCTATACTTCTATGTTATTAAACTTTGTCATTTCAGCCCGGGATTCCAGCACATCAGATTACCAATAATTATACGACTTTTTTTTTTTAAATTCAAAATAGCCGCTTAAAATATCCAAAATAGCCAGCATTTAATTCAGAATTTCAGGAATTTCTCATTTTGTTTTTGATCAAACAATAAACATAGCAGCCAGCACTGAGCTAAGGTTTAACATTGGACCTTATGGGAAATCAAACATTTTTGTCACCTACCTTGAAATTATCGAAACAAATATAACCAAACTGAATTGGAATGATATACTGAAGGTTCTGTGCAAACATTTCTTATTTGGGTCAGATCTGACAAAAAACATTGCCACCGAATTATTGAAACTCATTTTAATCGTTATACTCCATGCAATGTTCACCAGCACAGAAATGTTTTCAAAGTTAATTATCACCCAGTGAGACTGTTTCTCAAAGCCTTTTTTAAATTATTTAGTCACATGTTCACAAACTATATTTCGAATCAGCGAAATCTAAGTTTTATTCAAATCAGTAAGTCAGCTTAATGTTTTAAAGTATAGTATCTCTAAACTAAAATCTGCTTTGATCCAAACTTATGATATGACGGATCTCAGTTTAAATAAAGGTGATCAATGTATGTGGTAATAAATACTTAAAATACCAGCGGTTTTGATTCCAATTCTTGCTTCGATTTATGGATTTACATTTTAACGTGTTTGGAACATACACAAATATAACTGAAGATCATATAGTGCCAGTAATCTGTTGTTTCCAGAATGAATTCCATGATCGTAAGGGGTTGCTCGCTTGATTCTTGTACTACATATTTTACTGGAATGCTGAATGTATTGCAAAAATTGTTTGTAAATAAAGTATTTTTACTTTTTTATTCGGATAGATTTGTTATTAATAATGCACCGCTGCAAGTGAAATATTCCAAATTCTTATAGTTAATTAGTAATCTGTTCCATTAAAAATATAATTACTCATGACAATTCTTCTTGTTTTGCCTATGATCATTTCAGTGTTTCGAGTTTCAAAGAATTACAAATAATTATTTTAAACCTTGGGATTAATGTCTTACTATATACAGATTTAAAAGCATACTTATCATTTGTTCTCAATCATTAATTTTTAATCAATTTAAACTACGGTAGTATTTGTCTCGTAAGTGCAAAATTAAAACCAATGCAAACGCTTGAAGAGAGCAAACAAAATGAAAAGACCTAAATTATCACCAAAATAAACTAATAACAAAGCTTTGCGCGGCAGATATTCCTTTTTTGTAGAATGTCTTTTCTTCGATAATGCACTTTGTGAAACTATCGAATTTTTTCAGCACCAAAGTTCTTGTTAACAGGCTAGTAATATTCTTCAGTACTAACAATATACTGTATCAGCAGAGATCTTAACCAAGTAGTAATAAAACAAATTAATACCAAAACAGCAGTAAATTCTAGTTTTCAAAGTCGCCACGTTGAAATCTTTTCAGTGCTGATATATATCAAACATTTAATTTGGAAGCCCAAAATTCAAAACAAAACAAAAACCGAGATAAAGCAATATAAATAAACCAAAAATTCTACCCCCAAAAATACCAAAGTCTGCTTAGGAGAGCTTTTCACATTGAAAATACTCTTGTCTTTCACAAAATTATTGAATTTTCGATATTGCAACCGAAGAACTCTATGGGGCTCAAAAAACCGAAGAAAAGACAACAAAGAAGTGTAGTATGACTTGAACAAGGTTTGTACCTAGTCTGTCAATACAGTTTTATTAGTACAATACGATTTTAAAAATTGACATTCAGATCATTTTTCTATTGCTTAAATCAAAATTAATATTAGTATCAGATGCCACAAATCTTAAGTTTTCGTGCTAAGTAGTTTTAGTGCATTGTTTTACGTATGACAAACGCCATTTCTTCACTTTTCCAATAATCAGCTTCCTTTTTTAAAGCAATATTTCAAAAGCGCCGGCATATGTATTTAACATCTTCTAATTCATTCGCTACTCTAGTCCTGTTGTCTGTACAGTGACTTTCTCGATAGAGCCAGATTACTCCCAATTAGGCCAGTTAAACAAGGATATGTTACCCAAAACCTGAAGTCATTACTACAGACTTTACGGTCGACATCACGATCTTATGGACCGCTATAGGATATCTGTTTCCCGGAGAACAACAGATCTTTCCCTTGAAAAGCTTACAATTGTTGTTTTATCTACTGAATTTGACCTCACTAACGAATTTGACATGTTCAACACAGTGGATGTCTTATAATTAGCAGGAGATGCTTACTCTACCGGTGCACATGATCTCAAGCCTGGTTTTAACTTAAAGGTAAGTCTTTGTATCTTTGTTTTTCCGATGTTGCCGTTATCTTTGAATCTTTAGACTGACGGTTCGGTTTCACTTACTTTATCGTATACTAAGGAGCATTTTATTGGTATGTTTATTACACTAAAATTAAACGGGAAAGAGAAAGGGGAGGTTTGGGTCCATATAAACCGGTTAAACCCTACCGTTAGCTCTTGCTAGTGCCGGTACTAGTTCCAGCTATCCAGAGTTCCTATCGTTGTCTACGATTGTCCTTTCTCTTTTTATTGTTTTTCGTGTGTAGTTCGCTGGTAGATTGTGGCATGTGATTGTGATTTTTGGCCAAAGTAAGTGTTTCTTGTTATCTTCACTATATCAAATATTATATATTTATTCGCAATGCGGCATTCACAATAATTTATGTATTTACCTGGTTTAGGAACACTTGTACACAGCAAACCAGATATCGTTTAAGAAGGACCGACTGTAACTCTGAAATGTAATGGAAGTCCAGGTTTCAACAACGTGTGGACCAAACGCAACGGTAATATTGCCTTAACCGATCGTATAATACAATCCTCAATATGATACAAGAAAAGCGACTTTATTCGACAACGTCACTGGGAACTATAATCTATAGATAATGAATATGTCTTCCTTTGACGATGGTGTATATGAGTGTATATATCATGGGAACGATCCCCGAGCAGACATTGACACTTTACTAAGCAAGTAAGTAAATCTGAATTGGAATAACATAAAATTGATACTTACTTTGCACTTCACCCTTAATATATCAGGTATTTTTAACATCTATAACTTCAATAGGGATACCCATGGCGACTAATTGTGCAACTCTTTTAACTGATTTGTTTCCGTATTCGTATGAAGTCAGGTTCATACAAGGGTTAGTTCAGAAAAAAGCAAAAGCTAGCCAAGTCCTTTAATTTCATCTTTTGTTATAGAGATAATGTTCTTTCTTTACACAATCAAAAGTCAAAGGATAACCTTCATCTTATAAACCCAACTGAACTCGAAAAATAAAGAGACCACTGACACACAATCATCACCATCAAAACCATTTACCTCTGTACTGAATCTCTGGACGTCAAATAGAAAAAGATTACAACAACTGTGCTGAATTCGACATTCCACTAGTGAACTTCCCGTTTTTGAGAAGTAATATTATCAAATATCCGGCATATTGCGTCTAGATTTCACAGCTCGTTCACTATTGTCCTGACTAAAGTTTGTATAACGATAATGTCAACAGAGCGAAAGTATTGTATCAAAAAGTTATACAACAAGGGAAGGTTCAAAATTGCAATTGTCACTACAGAAGTTTTACGGTCGTCGCCATGATTTGACAGACGATAACTTTTTACTGGAAGCGTAACGTGTGCCACCCGTGGAGCAGATCATGCTTACCCTTCCGGAGCACCAGATGATACCTAATTTTTTTGTAGGGGTTCACACTGCTAGTGCTTTATATTTGTGGGGTACATTTTCATATTTGTTTATTTGCTTCGTCTTATTCATGCTATCTCAATTCGCGTTGTATTTGAATTGCCGTGTTTAGGGATTTTTGATTTTGGAATTTCCCCTTTGTATTCTTCATTACGTACGTAAAACATTTCATGTTTTTTTATCCATTAATTCTCATTCCTTGTTGAACACGAATACTTTGCGCATCAGTGTTATGCACATGCTTACACTTTTTTATGAAGGGCTTCGTTATTCGTATCAAAGCTAATGTGTGTCAAAATCTTTGCATTTAGCACGTTTCTCAAAATGAGGTAGCAAACACTTCTATCATTATGGTTTATGTCAAATAAAGCAGCAGGACATTTTTCTTATATCGAAAAGTGTCAACCGTGCAGAGGACGGTTTTAAAATCCAGTTGATTTCTACCGTTGACGTGTTCAGGGATCTTAAAACTGATATGGTGACTATCAAATTGTTTTGAATCTCATTTGTCAACATTTTTTGGGCATAATGCGCATATGTAGAAAATTAATTCACAGTTACTTCGGTATTTAGTTATTTGCTATACGGTGTGAGGTTCCTCACTGTGTTGAAGGCGTACATTGTAACTGGACTCCTATTTTCTTTTATTTTTTTTGTGGATCGCTTTAACTTGGAGATGGGAGATTATCTCCTTGACATTGGACAAGTTTCCCTTCTTTTTCATGTGTAAGTAATATGATAAGATTCTTATGCACTGAACCATTTATTTTTATTTATTTTTTTTTTTTGGGGGGGGGGGGGGGGGGGTGGTGGTCTTTCTTTTCATGCTACAACTTGTACCTTGAAAGGACGTCAGGCTCTTTTGTGTTGATAGTTGTTGTATCAACATGATGTCACTAATTCCCTTGAAACAACGGCAGTAGAATACCGAAGGAACAAAGGAGGGAAATCCACAAAGTGTATTTTCACAAAATGTTAAGAAATAATTCCTGGCAGGTATATGATTTTTGGAAATTTAACCATGGGCTGGGCCTTTATATTCAAATTTAACCCAGAGCGTTATTGAGGGGTTTCATTTACGAATATAAAGGCCCAGCCCATGGTTAAACGACAATAACCATATACCTGCCATGAATTATTTCGATTCTAATATGACAGAAAATGGAATTTTCCATTCTTAAATGACATAAGAGAAGGCGGATTTTCCGCCTCCATTGCTGTCTGTGTCTGTGACGTCACAATACACAATCTGACGTTTTCAAGCAGAGGCAAGTTCAAAATTCAAATCGAAAGCAAAACAATACACATTTACGTGTCTGAATGGCATGATTTAGTTAAAAACTGTTCTTGACCTTTATTTCCAGCAAAAACTAAGACGAACAAAATTAAAAACATTGTTGTTTTTCATCCCGTTTTCTTATATTCCGATACCATTTGCTCATGTGCGAAATATATGGTTATCGAATTTTATAATGGTTGAAGATTAACAGGAGCCATGTTAGAATCGCTTTGTATCCAAAGCCGTGGTATTAATAATATATACTTATGGGTAACGTCATAAACAAATGTCGGTTCGTTCGATAATGCCATAAATAGTTCTACAACAGTTTCAGCGTCGTCACAGACCATCAAACGCCTTAAAATGGCTTTTCATTCATGTGTACTAGGACGAATTCTCCCAATCTGAACATTATAAAGGTCATATTAGAATTGAAGTAATTAAGAATAGCTTGGGGTAACATATTCACCGTAAAGTAGAAATATAATATGAATATATGGCCTCTTTTAATTACATCATGTTTTTAATGAAAGACTCCGAAACATACTCCGTCCACTGCATTACGATAAGGTGCACTGATTAATAATATTTTAAAATATTTTATTGGTTAAGATGCAGGATACAATAAATATTTTTAAAGAAATATTTTATCATTTATATTCCGACAATTCTTACTGTTGATGCAGTGTATGTGTTTATATACAAAATAAGGTCTTTGATGACCAAAGATGGCATATATTTGAACTGCATTTACTGTACTGATAGATAAATTCCTTATTTGGAAGGTAGTTATTCTGAAATATTTTAGTTCAATTTAGAGATTTGTTAATGCTTTGGCAAAATAATGGTGATGAATCTTCGCTATTTGGAAGATCTTTTGATTTTAATCAAGACAAAGGATAACAAAAATTAAAAAGACAAATGGTGTTAAGAAGCCTAAAAAATCCGTTTTTGACTCAACTAAAAAAATCATCTGTGATTTGATGCTAGAATTTAAAGAATACCTGCAATATTTTGAAAATTATATCACGAATGCATCAGTAATAAATCTGCACAATGAAAATGACAATTCAGAATATAAATAAATAATTAAGAATATATAAAACAGATAAAAAATGGAGAGTTCGGCCACACAAACTTGCACTTTTGATGCGATTCAAAAGAAACAAACAAACAATGGAAATGTGGGTGCTAAGGATGCTGATCATAGTTCTTTTTGCATGCATATGTACAAACTTGCCGACAATGCGTACGGATGTAGATTATTTATTGATTTCGCATATGAAATGCAAATAAATGTGATATTCTAAATACTTATGTTTGTTCTACTAATAAAACACGATTCCTCGAATTCTGTCTGTAATCATACTCAAAAATTGTCACTTCATCACTGCAAAACTGGTCAATCTGAGTAAATTTTATATTATTTTAAGATTTGTCTGTACAAAATTGACAAATTGAGGGGCTAAATGCATTCCAATTTTGTAAATTTCAGTACCCACTTGTCCACAAAAAAACGTGTTTGTACTATCGATTACCACCTAGATTTCTCAGGAAACTCAGTCACTAGAGGCAGCAATGTTTGTTGTCGACAAATACAAAATCACATGCAAAGGTACCCCTAATTTAGTTTCGCACTTCTGCACAGTAAACAAGTTATATGGCCTGGATATTATATATCAATGTTTAACAAAATCGTCATTCTTCCTGACTGTGATCACAAAAATACCTTGAATTTTAGTTATAAGATCATACAATGCCCTTCCCATGCCCAGTGTCTCATTATTTTCAAATTACAGTAGGATAATGCAAAACTAAATACAAAAACCGTGTCTTGCTTTCTTAGATATGAACTAAACGCAGTTATAATGCTAAAATTGCAAGCAATGTATCTGCAATGCATGTCCATTTGAAAAAAATCCAAGACCATATTAAATCAAAAACTTACAAAAGCTGAAGAAAACAATGATAATTAAGGATCTAAATGAAAAGTAAAAGTCATCTAAGATCAGAAGTACGTATGAGGGAGATGCTTCTAAGATTGAGGCTTTAGAAAGTGGAAATTTCCAAGTAAAATCCGTTAAGGTGGCAGCATGGCAGCACCGAAGACTGACTCCTTTGCTGACAAATACCCTCCGGAACTTACAATCCTCCAAAGGATTCATTGGCCCAGTGGTAATAAATAACAAACTGCATAAATTACTGAAAATTTAGATATATCCGCGAAGTTCTTGTACAAACTCATTAACATCGATTAGCAATTATAAACCATTATATGTATTAAGAATGTTTTTCGTCAAATATAATCGCAATCAAACCAAAAGACGCTGTTATTCTGTCAATAAATAACATATTCATGTTGAACATCCGGAGCTCAGAAACATAGTTTGTTGATTTTGTGTGACTTTAAATTATTTTTTTGGTCACCATTTTCTACATTTTAGGTTTCTGTGGTTCATGTAATCAGTGTTATTTTTCCAAAAATTACATAAAAATTAATATTGCAAACATTCAAATCATTTCGAAATACTTCAAATATGGAAATTATTAGAGTAAATCACTTCGAGATGGTATTTTTGGAGACTGTATTCTCATTTCATAATCAAAATTCCATTAATCAGATATTTTTAGCAAAAATTGACTAAAAGTTCATAGTGCAAACATTCAAATCATTTCGAAACACTTCAAATATGGAAATTATTGGAATAAATCACTTCTAGATGGTATCTTTGGAGATTGTATTCTCATTTCATATTCAAAATTCTATGATTCAGCTTTATTTTACCAAAAATTTACTAAAAGTTTATATCGCAAACATTCAAATCATTTCGAAACACTTCAAATATAGAAATTATTGGAATAAATCCCTTCTAGATGGTATTTTTGGAGATACTGATTGTGTTCTCAATTCACATTCAAAATTATATAAATCCGATATTAATTTGTCAAAAAACTTCATCAAAAGTTTACATCGCAAAAATTCAAACCATTTCAAAACACTTTAGACTCTGAAATTATTGGAATAAATCACCGCTACTTGATGGTATTTTCAGAGATTTGGGTGACATTTCATATTCAAAAGTCAAAAGTCTGACTACCAGGGGAATATTATATTGTCAAAACTTCGGAGGAACTTCAAATTGCAAGCATATATAAATGACTGCCGGGTGATATTTTCAGAGATTGTGTCGACATAAATTTTGGGTACTTCCAGACAGAAGTAATTTACAATAAGTATTCAACGAGTGCATGTACCAGAAATTTGTCGAATGTTCAATTCTTTTTGGAGCACTCCCTGTAAAGGAATCGTTAAAATCAAATAATGATTTATTGTATTGGATGTACATTTAACGGATTTTAACATTTATTTCAAATAAAAATTCAAATTATAATAAAGAAAAATAATTCTTTATTCCGATTTTTTTCTTTTTCTCTTGATATTCGCACGCCAATGTATTATCATTACAGAAGTAGTAGACTAAGTATTCCGATATTTTAATTAACCTGAATTGAAATAAAAAAAATACGTGTGACGGATGACTAATGCAATCTTATTGGCTGAAGGGTGAACAGTGACGGATGACGGGTGACGAGCACAAACAAACTCTTACTTAGGAACAGTGAATCCTGACGGACAAATGATAACTAATGAATGCTCTGACGGATGACTTTTGAATCTTGAATGATGTGACTTGACTTTTGACTGATCGGTGATGGATCAATGACTCATGGCGGATCGCAAAAATGGGAATGTTGACTGGTCCAGGGACTGCAGTTCCTGGATCATTCAACATTCCATTTTGATCGTTGACTGGTGAATGATCGCTGAATCATGACTTTTGACGGCTGACGGATAGTGAAATTAACAGATGACTGATGAATGATACGAATTTTTACTCTAGAATTATGACGGATGACGAATAGAAAGAAAACTAATTAATTATGCACGGATGATCGGTGACGGATGACTCATGACGTATTTCTATTGACTGATACAGGTAAATTAAAAAATTGTGGGCGAAACGAATCTCAGAGATCGTTGATTTATAGGTCCTGATAGATCAAAAGTCATTATCAATACATGCATCTGATAGTTCCAAGTAATTCAAGAGAAATGCTGATTGTAGTGTTTGTGTTGACATTTTAGAATTAAAATTCTACTTAACTTTTTAAAAAAATCATTAACAATGGTTCAACTCATTTTTTTTCAAACAAACCAAATGTGAAAATTTTTGGAACAAGTCCTAACCAGATGGTATACACAGTTATTTTGGTTATTCACACTCAATAGTCCATTTATAAGATATTAGTTAACCATAAATTCATAAAAGGTTATAAAGCAAACATTTATACTTAAAATATGGAGGTTATATAATCTGAATAAACCAATGTAATATAATTTTTTTCTGAGATTGTTTTGACATTTAAAATATCTTCTTATTGAATATTATGTTGGCAAACATTTTATAAAAAGCTTGTGTCACAAACATTAAAATCATTTCGAAACACTTCAAACATGAAAATCATGGGAATAAATTACTTCTAGATGGTAATTTTGGAGATTGTATTCTCATTTCAATTTCAAAATTTTATTGAACAGATATTATTTAACCAAAAATTGACAAAAAGTTAATATCCCAAACATTCAAATCATTTCGAAACACTTCAAATATGGAAATTATTGAAATAAATCACTTCTAGATTGTATTTTCGGAGATTTTATTCTCAATTCCCATTCAAAATTTTATTAATCAAATATTATTTTACCAAAATTTGACAAAAAATCAATGTTGCAAACATTCAAATCATTTCGAAACACTTCAAATATGGAAATTATTTGAATAAATCACTTCTAGATTGTTTTATTTTTGTTTTTTTTTTTTTTTTTTTTTTTTTTTTTTTTTTTTTTTTTTTTTTTTTTTTTTTGAGACTGTATTCTCATTTATTTATTTATGATTTATTAATTCATATTCAAAATTCTATTAATCAAATATTATTTTACCAAAAATTGACTAAAGTTAATATCGCAAACATTCAAATCATTTCGAAACACTTCTAATATTGGAATTATTGCAATACATCACTTCTAGATGGTATTTTAGAGATTGTGTTCTCATTTCATATTCAAAATTTCTATTAATCAGATATTATTTTAGCAAAAATTGACTAAAAGTTAAGATCGCAAACATTCAAATCTTTTCGAAACACTTCAAATATGGAAATTATTGGAATAAATCACTTCTAGATTGTATTTTTGAGAAAGTATTCTCATTTAACATTCAAAATTCTTTTAATCAGATATTTTTTTTTCACCAAAAATTGACTAAAAGTTTATATTGCAAACATTCAAATCATTTCAAAACACTTCAAATATGGAAATTATTGGAAAAGATGGTATTTTTGGAGAGTGTATTCTTCTTTGACATTCAAAGTTCTATTAATCAGATATTATTTATCCAAAAATTAACTAAAAGTTTATATCGCAAACATTCAAATCATTTCGAAACACTTCAAATATGGAAATAATGGGAATAAATCTTTTCTAGATGGTATTTTTGGAGATTGTATTCTCATTTCATATTCAAAATTCTATTAATCAGATATTATTTTGCCAAAAAATGACTAAAAAGTTTATATCACAAACATGCAAATCATTTTGAACACTTCAAATATGGAAATTATTGGAATAAATCACTTCTAGATGTTATTTTTGGAGAATGTATTCTTTTTAGCTCACCTGGCTATGCCAGGATGAGCTTTTGCAATCATTTTGCTTCCGTCGTCCGTCCGTTCGTAATCTTTTCATTCAAAGATCTTCTCCTCTGAAACCACTGTTCCAATGGAAACAAAACTTGGCCACAATAGTCCTTGGGTGGTCAACTTTGAAAATTGTGTGGCTCAGGTCTGTACGTCATCCAAGATGGCCGCCAGCTGGGACCAAATTTAACATTGGACCCTGTGGAAAAAACGTTCCAAATTCTTTTTCTCTGAAACTACTGGGCCAATTGGAACCAAACTTGGCCACAATAGTCCTTGGGTGGTCCCTTACAAAAAAGGTGTTTTTTAGGTCCGCCCGATTTCCAAGATGGCCGCAAGCGGGAAACATAGTTTTAACATTGGACCCTATGGGAAAACACTTTCAAAGATCTTCTTCTCTGAAACTACTGAGCCAATTGGAACCAAGCTTAGTTACAATAGTCCTTTGGTGGTCCCTTACAAAAAAAAGTGTTTTTTAGTCCGCGTGATTTCCAAGATGGCCGCCAGCGGGAAACATAGTTTTATCATTGGACCCTATGGGAAAACAATTTCAAAGATCTTCTCTGAAACTACTGAGCCAATTGGTACCAAACTTGGCCACAATAGTTTTTGGGTTGTCCTTTACAAAAAAGATGTTTTTCAGGATCGCACTACATTCAACATGGCCGCCAGCGGGGGACATAGTTTATACGTTGGACCCTATGGGAAAACACATTCAAAGATCTTCTCCTCTGTAACTACTGGGCAAATTGGAACCAACCTTGGCCACAATAGTCCTTGGGTGATCCCTTACAAAAAAATTGTTTTTAAGGTCTGCGCGAATTCCAAATGGCCGTCAGCGGGAAACACAGTTTTCACAATGGAGCCTATGGGAAAACACTTTCAAAGATCTTTTTCTCTGAAACTACTGAACCAAGTTGAACCAAACTCGGTCACAATAGTCCTTGGGTAGTTCCTTACAAAAAGGGTGTTTTTTTAGGTCCGCGCAATTTCCAAGATGGCTGCCAGCGTGGAACATAGTTTTAACATCGGACCCTATGGGAAAACATTTTTCAAAGATCTTCTCTGAAACTACTGAGACAATTGGTACCAAACTTGGCCACAATAGTCTTTGGGTTGTCCCTTACAAAAAAGGTGTTTTTCAGGATTGCGCTACAATCAACATGGCCGTCAGAGGGGACACAGTTTTAACATTGGAACCTACGGGAAAACACATTCAAAGATCTTCTTTTCTGAAACTACTGGGCCAATTGGAACCAAACATGGCCACAATAGTCGTTAGGTGGTCCTTTGCAAAGAGATGTTTTTTCACGTCAGTGCTATAATAAAGATGGCCGCCAGCGGGAAACAGTTTTAACATTGGGTTCTATGGGAAAACATTTTCAAAGATCTTCTCTGGAACTACTGAGCAAATTGATACCAAACTTGGCCACAATAGTCTTTGGGTGGTTCCTTACAAAAAGGTGTTTTTCAGGATTGCGCTACATTCAACATGGATGCCAGCGGGGATATAGTTTAACATTGGACCCTTTGGGAAAACACATTCAAAGATCTTCTCCTCTGAAACTACTAGGCCAATTGGAACCAAACTTGGCCACAACAGTCCTTAAGTGGTCCTTTGCAAAAATTGTGTTTTTCAGGTCAGCGGGATATTCAAGATGGGGAAACATAGTTTTAACATTGGACCCTATGGAAAACACATTCAAAGATCTCCTCTGAATGTACTGAGACAATTGGAACAAAACTTGGCCGCAATAATCATTGAGTGGTCCCTTGCAATTAAAAAGTTCTATCGCAAACATTCAAATCATTTTGGAACACTTTAAATAAAGGATTTGTTGGAATGAATCATTACTAGATGGTAATTTCAGAGATTTGGGTGGCATTTCATATTCAAAAGTCTGACTACCAGGGGAGAATTATATTGTCAAAACTTCGGAGGAACTTCAAATTGGAAGCATATATAAATAACTGCCGGGTGATATTTTCAGAGATTGTGTAGACATAAATTTTGAGTATTTCCCGACAGAAGTATACAATAAGTATTCAATGAATGCATGTACCGGAATTTTGTCGAATGTTCAGTTCTTTTTGAAGCACTCGCTGTAGCGGAATCATAAAAATAAAATAATTGTTTTATTGTATTTGATGTACATTAATCTTTAATATCTATTTATAATATATCAAAATATTCTTTTCATGTCCCGTTGTAAACTATCATTAAATACATTCGTGGGATTTTTCAAGGCTTTTAACATTTATTTCAAATAAAAATTTAAAGTATAATGAAGAAAAATAATTCTTTATTCCATATTTTTTCCTTTTTCTCCTAATATTCGCACGCCGATGTATTATCATTAAAGAAGTACTAGACTAGGTATTCCGATATTTTTATTAACCTGAATTGAAATAAAAAAAAATACGTGTGATTGATGACTAATGCAATCTGATTGGCTGAATGGTGAACGGTGACGGATGACGGGTGACGAGTACAAACAAGCTCTTACTTAGGGACAGTGAATTCTGACGGATGAATGATAACTAAAGAATGATCTGACGGGTGACTTTTGAATCTTGAATGATCTGACTTGACTTTTGACTGCTCGGTGACGGATCGATGACTCGTGACGGATCGCAAAAATGGGAATGTTGACTGGTCTAGGGACTGTAATAGAATTTTGAATTTAAAATTAGAATACACTCTCAAAAATACCATCTAGAAGTGATTTATTTCAATAATTTCAATATTTGAAGTGTTTCGAAATGGTTTGAATGTTTGCGATATTAATTTTTATTAGATTTTTGATAAAATAACACTGATTAATAGAATTTTTAATGTGAAATGAGAATACAATCGAAAAAAATACCATCTAGAAGTGATTTATTTGATTTATTCCAATAATTTCGATATTTGAGGTGTTTTGAAATGATTTGAATCTTTGCCATATTAACTTTTAGCCAATTCTTGGAAAAATAATATCTGTTTAATAGAATTTTGAATGTGAAATGAGAATAACATCTCCAAAAATACCATTTAGAAGTGATTTATTCCAATAATTTCCATATTTGAAGTGTTTCGAAATGATTTGAATGTTTGCAATATTAACATTTATTTTACGAAAGGATATGGAGTAAATGAACACGAGACCATAAAACATATGTTAACTCCAACTGCAATAATTTTTATGAGCTGTATGGCCATTTCGGAAATTTATTCCTCATCAGTAATTTATTCCAATGATTTCCATATTTGAAGTGTCAAGAAATGATTTGAATGTTTGCGACATAAACTTTTTATAGAATGTTTGCCAATATAATATTCAATTAGAAGATATTTGAAATGTCAAAACAATCTCTGAAAAAATCATATGACATTGGTTTATTTCAATAACTTCCGTATTTTAAGTATAAATGTTACACTTTGCGATATTAACTTTTTATAAATTTATGGTAAAATAATATCTAATTAGTGGAGTATTGAGTGTGAAATATCATCACAATCACTGTAATTACCATCTGGTGGTGAATTGTTTCAAAACATTTTTCACATTTGGTTTGTTTCAAAAATGAGTTGAACCATTGTTTATGATTTTTTGGAAAAGTTGAGTAGAATTTTAATTCTAAAATGTCAACATAAACACTAAACAACAATCGGCATGTGTCTTGAATTACTTAGAACTATCAGATGCATGTATTGATAATGACTTTTGATCTATCAGGACCTATAAATCAACGATCTCTGAAAATCGTTTCGCCAACATTTTTTTAATTTACCTGTATCAGTCAATAGAAATACGTCATGAGTCATCCGTCACCGATCATCCGTGCATAATTAATTAGTTTTCTTTCTATTCGTCATCCGTCATAATTCAAGAATAAAAAGTCGTATCATTCATCAGTCATCAGTTAATTTTACTATCCGTCAGCCGTCAAAAGTCATGATTCAGTGATCATTCACCAGTCAACGATCAGTCAAAATGGAATGTTGACTGATCCAGGGATTGTATCCAGTCGTCAACATATTCAGGTCAGTTAATAAAACTCCGAAGAACTTTAATTCAACTGTAAACTTCATGCAGGAGTTGTCAGCGATCATGGTCAATTAATAAGAAAATAAATTAAAACCTCAAATTTACAACTGCTTACAATTTACAACATTTTCTTTACCTTAAGCATGTCATATTTCCTGTAATCATGACTGCTCCGTCGTTTTCGAAAACGTCAAATGTAATAGGTACAGCTGGAGTTAGATGCCACTGTAAAATTTTACACGTTGGAAACCGGCAATTTCATTTACCATGATACAGATATTCTAATTGCAATCACTGAACTTTGAAAAAAAAACGTATATTCGCTCAAACCGATGGTAGTAGCCGTCTTTATCTTATTATGAGGTATGAGGAAAAGTCACTGTTGAAGGCTCCATGGTAACTTCAAGATGAAGAACAACAAGTGCATTGTTCCGTCGCTTGGTTTACCATATATTTGTGGAGATTTTGTTTCAAGTGCATTTACTCCATATCTTTTCATAGTTGATATCAAATAAAAAAATGACATGTATATTATTTCTGACATGGGAATTTTGCGGTGTTCTGGTTTACCGTTCATAAAATTTGTATTTCGAATTTATATTTGCAATGCTAAACTTCAAACTTCATTTACCTTTATATATTTTAATTCGTATTTGGCTAAGGGTGAAAGATATGGAAAAATTAAATATAAAATATCAAGTTTTTTTCATATTTATTCTTGTCATGTATCTACAGATCCTCTGCTTCGCATCGGTTGACATTGTTTTTCTCAGAGCAATAATCTGCTCTGTCACCCTGCTAGCTATGTGTTATTTATATATTGTTGAGCTGTGGATACCTGACACCCTCCCTACTATATTATTTTTTTTCATTATACTGAATGTTTTGTATTGAAAATCACTGAATCATGAACAATGTTACCCTCTGCTCACTGATGCATGAACAATGTTACAGGTTAACATTGCTTTCGCGTCAGTAAGCAGAGGTTAACATTGTGCATGCTTCAATGATTCCATGTGTTAGACCAAATTGGCAAATACTTCTTAACCAATGAAAAAACAGGAAATTTACATGAAGTATAATAATACTTTAATAACAATGATTCGCAAGTCACTGTAATACATAAAGAACTTAATGCCTTACTCCAACTGTTTGATTGGCATTACTGAAACAGAAAATCATTTTTTACTTCATTGTCCAAGATTTCAAATTCTTGTAGATCGTTTTTTTTTTCAAACCTTGCAACTACCAATATGATTGACAGTGGAAGTTTTTATGTTTGGTTTTGAAACTATGCTTAATAAACAAAATGCTTTTACAATTAAAATAATTAAAAATATATTGTTGAAAGTAAACGTTTCGAAGATTAATAAACAAAACCTCTTCGCCCTGCACCAATACCCCAACCCGAATGCACTCCCCTTCATTGTTTTAAATACTTACTTTTTTCTTAAGAAATAACACTAATAAATTTCAATCTGAACCTATGTTGTAGATGAAAAATTGTTAATTTTGTTAATTTTTTATAAACACCTTTGAGACATGTTTAATGAAGACACTATGTTTATTCCTATCTATCTAGGAGACGGATAAATATGGGATTTTTAGATTTGTTTCCGAATCATAAAATGGATTATTATACTGAATTAAACCTTTGTCTTGTCTCAATTTCATTTTGCATAGAAAAATTAATATAATAATTTTACAGTAGGTCATTTTAAAAATTTCGAAACATGAAATATCAGGAGTTTTACATAAACGCAATTGAAAATTAAGCTATCGATTTCAACACATTCAAGTTATGTGGTAGAAATGACAATAGGTTATTGTAAATTGAAGTGAGCAATGATAAAACAAAATTACTCAGAATTAAGTTTTAATAAGATGAAAAATAATAATTTTACAAATTATTACAATATATGACTTATCTGATAATAATGAAGTCCAAGTAAATATCCAAATTATTAGTTCACTAAAGTCCACCAATAAATGTCCAAATGAATATATCGTGTAATCCTCACTACATAGTTGATAATAGATTCATAATAACTGATGTCGATTTCCAATACAAAAGATGTGCGTAATAATCCTGTATAAACCAATTAATCCTGTATAAACTTTTTAAACTGACTGACTTAACCCTTTTCTGCTACCTAATATATATACATTTATTGTTTCTAGAAAATCGTTAACAAGATATTACTGGAACATTCCATATCAACTGATAATCACATGACTAAAATTATAATGTAAGGAAAACTTCTAGAAATTTCTATGTGTTAAATATTAAGTCAATGTTCTAGAAAAATCTACATGTTCTAAGGTGTAATAACCTTGACCATTGTTTATTGTAAACAAGTTACATAACTAGGCCAAACAAATTACACAATATCAAGGCCATACAAAATAAAAACACTGAATGAAATGCATTTTCATAATATTTACAACATTTAATTACCTATAACACCTCCCCCAAATGAAAATAATTGAATGCAATGAAAAACATTTAATAACAAATAAACCTATTTACAATGAGGTGTCTTGAAAAAAATTTAACTCTTGACAATGCAACTGCAATGACATTGTCTTTTCCTTTAATATGTCTAATATCTAGATTAAAACCTTGTAAAGTCAAACTCCACCTCAAAAGTATTTTGATTTTTATCTTTCATTTTATGAATAAATTTAAGAGGGCTATGATCAGTATATACAATGATAGGCTGAATTGAAGCTGTAACATAGCTGTAACATAGATTTCAAAAAGCGAAAATCAGAGACAAACATTCTTTTTCAATGGTTGAGTAATTTATCTGGTGTTTATTAACTATTTTCTAGAAAAATAACAAATTAGATGGTCTATGCCATCTTTACCTTCTTGTAATAAAACACCACCAGCAGCAACATCACTAGCATCTACTGCTAATTTAAACTGACAATCAAAATTAGATGTTGCTAAGACTGGCGCACTTTCTATGATGGCTTTTAGTTCTTCAAATGCTTCATCACAACTTTAGACCAAATGAACTTTGAATTTTTTCTCAATAATTTAGTTAAAGGCTCACTAATTGAAGAAAAGTTTTGACAAAATTTTCTATAATATCCGGCCATTCCAGAAAACGCATCAATTGTTTCTTATTCACTAGAAATAGCACTAATTTTTGCATCAATAGGTTTTACCTGACCCTGACCTACAACATGTCCTAAAAAGTTTACATAAGCACATCCAAATTCACTCTTGGAGAGGTTGACTGTTAATATAGCACTGCTCAAACGGTCGAAAAAAGTTCGAAGTATCTGAAGATGTTCTTCCCAAGTGTCACTTTATATAAGAATTTCATCAATGTATGCTTCACAACTGTCAATTCCAGAAATAATACTGTTGATGAGACGCTGAAAAATTGCAGGTGAATTTTTCATGCCAAAAGCTATCACTTTGTATTGGAATAGTCCATCGGGTGTAACAGAAGCGGAAATGCACGCTCTGTAAGAGGAACTTGATAAAATCCTTTCAACAAGTCTATTTTTGTAATGTATTTAGCATTTCCAATTTTATCAATACAGTCATCAATACGTGGAATTGGAAATGAGTCAGTTTTTGTAACACTGTTTAATTTTCTATAGTCCGTACACATACTTTAAGTTCCATCAGGTTTTGGCACTAGAATACAAGGCGAGCTCCAATTGTTTTGCTAGGTTCAATAAAGTCATTTTTTAACAAATACTGAATTTCATAATGCAGGTACTTTTGTTTGATCGGATTCAGTCGATATAGATGCTGTTTTATCGGTACTGAATCACCAACATTATCATCATGAAATATTTTCTCAGTTCGTGTCGGAATGTCCGGAAACAAATCTTCAAAATCATAGAGTAACTGTTTCAACTGTTCCTTTTGAATAACTGACAAATGTTGAAGTTTCGAATCCAAATCTTGAAGAACCTGTGAATTTTCCAGCTTTGGTTTGATAGATGTGGAATAAATCTTTTCACAAAAGTCATTTTCAGAATTGTCAGGGTCAACACTAACTATGTTTACAGAATGTACAATATTTGTGCTATCTCTATCTATATATGGTCTTATCATATTAACATGACACAACCTATTATGTCTACGTCTGCCAGGTTTTTCAATAATATAATTCAAATCACTGATTTTCTTTTCAACAATATATGGACCAAAATATCTTACTTCAAATGGCTTTCCTGGAACAGGAAGTAAAACAAGTACTTTGTAACCAGGGTCAAAATTACGTTTTACAGAATTTTGGTCATACTTGGCTTTCATGGATTCTTGACTAGATGTAAGATTTTTATTGGCTAGTTCACAAGCTTTTACAAGTTTAGTGTGAAAGTCTGAAACATAATCAAGGAGATTTGATCCTTTTCATCAGATAAAATTTTATCATTTAAAAGTTTGAGTGGGCCCCTAACAGTGTGTCCAAAAACTAATTCAAATAGACTAAAACCTAATGATTCCTGGACTGCCTTTTCGATATTAAAATGAATATTTCTTGATTTTTTATGGATTATTATTTTATATATTATCTTCTTTAAAATGTTTAAAATTGAAATAATTTCAAATTAAAAGTTGGTATAGGAAAATTTATGGCTTTCAGGTAAAAAAAATCCCTCAGGTCAAGCATTTTCACTATTAAAATAAATATATATTTTTTTTAATTCTAATTGTCTTTATTCTTTATATTATTATCTTTAACATATATTTAATTTGAAGTAAAAATATCGTGGAATAAAAAAGTTGTGGCCTGTTGAACAAAGTTGGTATTGGAAAATTTACGGCTTTCAGGTCAACGGAAAATCCTTCAGGTCAAGAATTTTTNTTTTTTTTTTTTTTTTTTTTTTTTTTTTTTTTGAAAAAGTTAAATTGTTTTTAATTCTATAAATTATTATCTTATACATATGCAAATCTGAAGTAAAAAAGTAGGTGAGAACCGAACCGTCAATCCAAAAGCGAACAATCCAAGGACAATGGCAACACCAGAAACAAAAAAGGGGAAAAACAGACACATGGGTACGGCACACAAAAGAAAAATGAAGACACACACACACAAAGATGAACAACACGGACCCAATAAAAACCATGGGTGAGATCAGGTGCACCGGTAGAGTTAGCATCTCCTGCTTCTTATAAGACATCCGCCGTGTTGAACATGACAAATCCGGTGGTAAAGTCAAATCCGGTAGAGGAAACAACAATTAAGCTTTAAAGGGAAAGATATGTTGTCATCTTGGAAACAGATATCCCATAGCGGTCCACAAGATGCTGATGTTGACCGTAAAACTTCTGGAGGGATGACTTCAAGTTTTGGGTAACATACCCTTGTTGAAGTAGCCTATTTGTGAGCAACCGGGCTCTATCAAGGAAGTCACTGTATCGAACACAGGCTCTTGAATAGCGAATGAGCTGTGAGATGTAAACTCCATATGCCGGCGCTGTTGGGATGTTACTACAAAGAAAAGGGAAGTTTACTATTGGAAAGGTGAAGTCAACGCGTTTGTCGTAAATGTCGAGGAATAAAAAAGTTATGGCTTGTTTAACATAGTTGGTATTGGAAAATTTACGGCTTTCAGGTCAGCGTAAAATCCTTCAGGTCAAGCATTTTCACTATTAAAATAAATATTTTTTGAAAAAACGTAATTGAATTTTATTCTATAAATTATTATCTTTAACATATCCAAATTTGAAGTAAATCTATCGAGGAATAAAAAAGTTGTGGCCTGTTGAACATAGTTGGTATCGGAAAATTCACGGCTTTCAGGTCAACGGAAAATACTTCAGGTCAAGCATTTTTACAATTCAAATATTTTTTTTTAATTTTAATTGTTTTTAATTCTATAAATTATTATCTTTAACATATCCAATTTTGAAGTAAAAATGTCGAGGAATAAAAAAGTTATTGCCGGTTGAACATAGTTGGTATAGGAAAATTTTACTGCTTTCAGGTCAACGGAAAATCCTTAAGGTCAAGTATTTTCACTATTGAAATAAATATTTTTGTGAAACATTTTAATAGCTTTTTATTCTATATAGTATTATCTTTAATATATCCAAATTTGAAGTAAATCTATCGAGGAATAAAAATTTATAGCTGTTGGAAGATATTTTCAGGTCAATCAATTCTGAATTGACCTGAAATTTCAGGTCATTGGTGTGACCCGTCCAATTATAACCAAACTGAGTCACAATGGGCCTTAGATGGTCCCTTCCAAAAAAAAATATTCGGCAGGTCCGTACCTCATCCAAGATGGCCGCCAGCGGGGAACATACATGTGTTGTTGTAACATTGGACCGTGTTGGAAAGACATTCAAAGATCTTCTTCACAGAAACTACCAATCCAATAATAACTAAACTTAGTCATAATGGTCCTAAGATGGTCCTTTCTAAAAAAGGTATCCACCAGGTCCGTACCTAATCCAAAATGGCCGCCAGTGGGGAACATAGTTTTAACATTGGACTCTATGGGAAAGACATTCAAAGATCTTCTTCTCAGAAACTGCCTAATCCAAGATGGTCACCATCTGGAACATAGTTTTTTGCTGTTGTTTTTGCATTTTATTTCATAATATTCTTGTTACAAAATTTGCTTAGGGGTCCAAGTTCCCCCTAAGCAATCCTGTGAAACCTGCCTGATTACCCAGGATAAGTTAATCAGGTTATAAAACAAACCAAAAATACATCATAAAATTAATAACATTTGACTAATATAATTATAATGGCTTTAAAAAACATATTCATTACTTTTTGAAAAAAATTAAGTCATTTAAAATTCTTCTAAAGAATCTTGTATTTTTTTTCAGTAGCTTAGTTTTACATTAGCCTTATTGATTTGAAGGGGAACCTCTGTCCAGATTTTTGAATTCTTATTTGAATTGTGGTCTGAATGTTTTAATTTCAGCAATATGTATTCCCTTGATTATAAGGGGAACCCCTGCCCAAAATTTTTTTTTGAATGGTTTTTTGTTATGGGTTGTAATGGATGGTGGATCTTTGGGTTGCCATGGAACCAAACAAGAATATTGTAATTTAAGGGAAAAAAATATTCTGCTAAAGTTTATGTTTTGTTTTTCCTATAGGAATGCCTTTTATCTATTTCAGCCATGGTCCAAGTGAGCGAAACGGGCTCTTGATAGCCTCCTGTTTTAGTACAAAATCAAGTAAAGCTAATTAATGATGTCTTGCTTTTAAGATTCATCAAACCAACTGACTAATCATATGTCCCTATCAAAGGACTTCGAAACCCAACATGTTACAAAATATGCAAATGACCGACATCGTTCATTTTATGTTCTATACATGGGAAAAAAGTGTGACAAAAAATTGCACAAATTATATAAACTTATACATATACGGTTGGGCATAAATATGGAATATTCGTATTTTCTGAGCCAAAAGTTGAAGTTTGGAAGTATTATGCACAAACGTGTGTGAATGAAAGTATAATATTTTGCTTTACACATTGTTCTCTAACTGTGAAGTACGAAAGTTTGGTTCTACGAATCTGTCAGAATACTCCTTCAACCAGTTCTGAAACCCTTTTAAAATCAAATATTGTATGTACAAATATTTCCCAAAAATGCGATTTTCGATTCCTTTCGTGTACAAGAATAATTTAAGTGATAATTTGAGTGATTTTTTAAAGGATAATTTGAATTTTTGGAAACAAACAGACCTTAAATATTTCAGGCATTCTCAACAAAAATATTCCATATTTATGACCAAGAGTATATAACAACAATCAGAACTTTTAACATTCAATTGATACGGGCAGTGAAATTTATAAGGGTAATAGAATTAAACTATATTTCAGACGGCAAAATTTATGTTACTAAAATGAAAAATGTTTCCATTTAATATCTCAAGTTTATCTATATCGATATCTGTGATATTCTGGTTTTCTTCTTTATTATTGGTATTCACACTTTTCTTAAGTCATAACATTACGAAATTAATATAAGAAAGATAACAGGAAACACCTACAATGGCCGTAAAGCACAATCACATGCCACAATCCACCAGGGAACCGCACGAGAAAAACAATAAAATGACAAAAGACAAACATGGACAACGATAGGAACTCGGGATAGCCGGGCTTGGTACCGGCACTAGCAAGAGCTAGCGGTAGGGTTAAATCGGTTTATGGGTACCGAAACCTCCCCTTTCTCTATCCCGTTTCCCTATAGTATAATAAAACATACAAATAAAACCCAATACAGGTAGACTACTAACTCCAAGACCACAATCTTGAGAAGGAAAGAAAAAGACAAAACGTAATTTAGAAAGATGGGTCGAGGAGTGCTCGCCGCTAAACTGCCGGCTAGCTCAAGGAGCCTTGTCTGCTGGTAAAACACTGTCGCACCACGGAATAAAGATCAAACTCAAAACTCCCCGAAGGGCTTGGTAAAGAATTATCATAGATTTCAGTAGACACCGGCAGCATCAGTGAGAGGCCAGTATACCTGTAATATCTTCAGGTCATTGGATCTCAAAGCCAATTTAACGGAATCATGAAGAATATCCTGTCAATATCCCCTATTACGTAAAGAATGTAAGTTATGTCCCAGTTTTTCTGGATTTTTTATCAGTTTTTGACATTTTTAAACAACATTTCCATAAAATCGAGGGTGAGAAATGCCCTTAGTAATAAGCTGTTTGCGAGTCGCACCATATTTAGAAATCAAATTTTCATATCTTCTATAAAACTTCTTAAAGGTGTTAATCAATTTATGAAATCTGTAACCTTGTTGTAAAAGTTTGGATGTGATAGTAAGGTTACGCTCATTAAAGTCGTCAAGAGTGGAACGGACGCGTGCGAATTGTACTAGTTGTGATATATACACCCCGTATGATGGAGCTACAGGAACGTCGCCATCAAGAAAAGGGAAATTAGTAATTGTGAAATCAAAATCATCCCTTTTATCATAAATTTTAGTTTAAATTTTGCCAGAGTAAATGATGATAGTAAGATCAAGAAATGGGCAGTATTTAGAATCATCGTTTGCTTTATTAAGTTTCAGTTCTTGCGGGTATATGGGGTCGACATAGTCTAAAAAATGGGGATTGTCAATAGTAAGGATATCGTCGATGTACCTGCTGTTATCGTTGAAAATTGAAATAAGTTGATCACTGTTTTGTACGGATCCATTCTGTAGTTTTTTCATAAAGTCCCGTTCGTAACAGAACAGAAAAAGATCTGCAATGAGAGGTGTACAGTTTGTACCCATGGGAATTCCAATGACCTGTCGATAAACGATGTTGCCAAAACGAACAAAAATATTGTCCAGCAAAAAATTTTCTGTTCTGTTGTGAAAGTTCTGTTTTGTTCTTGAAAATGTGTTTATTTAACGGCTACGTGTTTCAATGAATGTTTTTATTCTGCATGATATAATATCATGTTCTTATTACATATGTTTCTATTAATTTGATTATATTAATATTTATTTTTGTTTAAGTTATTTCTTCAGCAAAATGTTATTTCACAGTAGTAGAACGGGTTACCTCAGACCAAAATTGGCGAGGAGCCCCATAGTGCATTCTTCGTAAAATATTTTCATTTTTCCCTAATTTTCCTCAAAATATGCAAATTAGTTCAGTAGGAAATTTTTGTGCCCAGATAGAGGGCGCTGCAATCGTTTTTGACGAGGTGCTAAGTATGTCATTTGCCTTGCCCTATCTTATGTATTATCACAGGTCATGCCTACTGGGCTCCCCCTTTTTTATCCAGGATACTTTCCTAGGTCTCGCCTTCTACTTCTGACCATGTCCACTGGTCTCGTCTTAATCCTAACCCTATTCCAGTTTTTAACTACACCTTAAGTCTTGTCTCTCTTACCCACTGACAGAAACTTACCTTTAACCTTACATTTATTCTTGCACTAACCCTAATCTATTTTTAATTACACTTTCACCATTGTCTCTAGAATTCAGTGACTGAACCTTTTTGTTATAGTGTTGAACTTCAGAGTGTCACTGACCTTTAGCCTCGTCCTGGGTATCTCCCCTTTGGCTTTGACTTCACTAGTCCATAGTGTTGTCACTGGTCTCGCCCTACCTCTATCCAAGATACTTTCCTAGGTCTCGCCTTCTACTCTAGTTTTTTCTTCTACTTTGGTTTCGCCCTGCTTCTGTCCATGGTTTTTTCACTGGTCTCGTCTTTATCCTAACCCTAACCTTACACTTATCCTTGTACTAACCCTAACCTTACACTTATCTTTGCACTAACCCTAACTTTTCTGTTGTTAGATCAGAAATGTTGTGTTTGTTCACGACTAACCCTAACCATTCAATTTGCAGTTTTTTTCTATATCTCCATAATTACTTTCCATTTTCACACTTGTTTGAGTTTTCTCTTTTTTATCTCTAACCTAAGTTGCTATGACAACTTTTTATTTTTTCTTTGTTTGCTTGATTTCGTTTTGGTTTTTCTAATATTCTGCAACTATTGAAGTTATCTCTCTAAACCAAACCTTAACGCTAATTCTAATATTCTCATGTTATCCCCCTTTTATCCAACTTCTAACCGTAACCTAAGTTGCTATGACAACTTTTATTTTTTACTATTATTTATCATTTTATTTATTATATTATTATTCATTTATTTTCTTTACTTGCTTTTTATTATTTTAGATTATTTAATTAATTTATATTCTTAATTAATTATTTATTATTATTTTATTTTATTTATTTTTTATCATTATCCTATTTAACTTTTTTTAATGTTAGTTTTTCATTATTCATCATTTTATTATTCTATAATTATTTTTATTTATTTCATTCATTTAATTATTTTTCATTAATGTTATATTTATTTATAATATTTTTTTATTTCTTTTATCATTATTCAATTATTATTTTCACTATCTATTATCTAATTAATTTATATTCTGAATTTTTTTTTTCACTTCTTTTTATTAATTAATAGTTTTATGATTGCCTTTATAATATTTCTATTTGTTTTTTTTTATTTTGTTTTTAACCTATTGTTTATTATTTATGTTTTATTTACTATTATAATTTTTATTATTATTATTATTTTTAACAATATTTTGAATATTCATTTTTTATTTTTCATTATTATATTTATTTTATTGATTTTATATTTTCATTCTTAATTTATTGTTTTATGTTTTTTTTTATTTTCATTATTCCTTTTTTATTATTTTATTATTTCATTATTATTTTCATTATCTGTTAGTTAATTTATTGATATTCTTAATTGATTAATATTTTATTGATTATTTTAATTTTTACTTTAATTAGTATATTATTTTTTATTTCATTTCTAATATAATTAATTTTTATTTTTTAAATATTATTATTATTACGAATGTTTATAATTATTTATTTATTATTTTTTCTTAATATTTATTTTTTTTTGGGGGGGGGATTATTCATTATTATTTTCGACTTGATGAGTGCCCTGTTTTGTCTATATGTTGTAATCGTCCACTAGCTTAAGACACTAGTGCTTTTGTCGGGCAAAGGATGGCAGTGATTGTAAGAGCACTTTGCCAGTTTAATTGATGTTTGTTGACAATCCGCACCCATGACCAATGAAGACATGGATGTAGCGTTGCTCGACAATTAGCAAAGAATTCCGCTTAAACCGGTGCTAGGGGGCCGTCTTGAACTTTCTATGAGGTATGAGCAAAGCTCATTGTTGAAGGCCTTGTGGTGACTTCAAGATGAAGGACAACAATAAAAGCGTTGTTCCTTTGCTTGTTTTTTACCATGTATTTGTAGAAACTTTGTCTCATGTGCATTTACTCCATATCCTTTTATTCACCATTGATTTATTTATTCATTTATTTATTTCAAGGTTATTTCTATTTTGGTTAATTATTAGATATCCTAACAACTTTATGATTTATTTTTTTTCTAACCTGAACTTTTCATTTATATAACCCTAACCTGAACATCGAAGATTATAACTTATCACTAATCAGTATGATATACCGTATTATTTTGGCTGTATTTGCGTGCAAGAAAAAGTCGCCAAAATAAAAATGACCAAATTTTCCACTGAAGACGACATACCGGTACATTTTTTGCCTAAATTGTAAATGCATCAGAAACGTCAAGGTGAGTTAAAAATATGGTTGACAGTTTTCTTGTTTGTTGTAGATGTCATTCAAAAGTTGAACATATTTATTTTATTTTTATATTATTTAAACAGTGTTAATAAAGATATTTTACGTGTATTTTGTCTTTTTTATTGACCTATATTTTGAATGGGAAGGTTGTGTTGATACGTTAATAATGGAATCGTAACCGGTAACACATGATACAAATCAGGGATTTTCAATCCTTGCACAATATTGAAAAATCACGGTTTATAAACAATTTGCACATGAAAATAGATGAAATTGCATTAGCTGTTTATTAAGGTCTTTCCCACTTCAGTGGAAAGACCTTATTGTATTTCTTCTGATTATTATTAAGGTCTTTCACGACACGGTCGGAAAGACCTTGTAATTCTTAAGATTATTATTAAGGTCTTTCACGACACGGTCGGAAAGACCTTCTTGTAATTCTTATGATTATTATTATTATTCTTTTTCCGCTGGCCGTTGCCTAAAAACTACGCGACATATCATTTCAATACTTAGTGTCATAAACCGGTCTTGGATGGACTCGACAAAAATCACCCCGTTGATCTTATCTATTTTTAGTAACGGAGTTTTCTCCCCTAACACAGTTTACCTTGTTAGGGGATAAGCTCAGAAACCGTAACCGGTATCAAAAATCTGAGGTAGGGAAAATGTTGCATTCATCCTCAGGATAATTTGTCATGCAAAAAAAATTTTGGGTCGCGACCCCGGTTACGCGTTTTTGACCGCTAAATATGCAAATTTCTCAAAGTTATCGGAATTGGATGAAATTTGGTTTCTAGGTAGTTTTCATGGTCCTGATTACAAATCCGAGGTCAAAAAATTTTTTTCGTCCGCCATTTTCAAAATGGCCGCCATTTGAAATTTTGTTATCGCGATATCTCAGAAACCAAAAAAAATTTGTGAAAACATTATATTGCAAAAATACTCGTCTCATTGAGATCTACATTTAATTCAATAGAACAAAACTGTGCGATGAACCGTTTTTGAGTCATAGCCCTTGACGCGTTTTGGTAAATCAGTTTTTCGCGAATAACTTTTAAACGCTTACAGATAATATAGTAAACATATACAGTAAGAAAAGACATTCAATTTGAGTACCAGGTTGAAGGTCATCGGTGACCTTTGACCTTGACCTCTGACCTTATAAGGGGATAAACTCAGAAACCATAAAAGATAGCTGAAAAAGTATATCAGCAAAATGTTCAGCATGTCAAGGGCTATATTTGTTTCATTTGGACCGAAGCTCTCCGATGACTCCCTAGAGAGTTATTGCTCTTGACGCGTTTCGGAAAATGGGTTTTCACATATAAGTTCTAAACTGTTACAGATAGTATAGTCAAGTAACATATCAAATTAATCAGTAAGAAGAGACCTTCATTTTGAGCACAAGGTCATAGGTCATAAAGGTCAGAAGTCAAGGTCATAGCCAATTTTGGGGATTTTTTCAGTAAAATCACCAAAAAAGGTAAGAGATGGGTGATTAAATGTAGTTAAAAAAGTTCAAAACTCTTGTTTACATCATATTTTCGACAAGGATTGACAATAAAATCAAAATAATAACATGTAATCGCGGCATGATGAAAACTGGTGAAAGACCTTGCAATTGTTCTCTGAACAATTGACTTTTTAATTATTATTATTATTAAGGTTTTTCACCACATGTGAAAGACCTTATTGTATTTCTTCTGATTATTATTATTCTTTCTTTTTTTCCGCCGGACTTTGCGAAAAAGTGTCGCGACATATCAATTCGATACTTAGTGGTATTAATCGGCTCAGTGAGGGGTCGATGCCACTCACCCTGTGAAGCCGATCTATTTTTGGTAAAGGAGTTATCTCCCAAAGACCGAAATCCTTGTTATCATGTTTGCTCGAAAAGTGTAAACGATATCGAAATTCTGAGGTGGGGAAATTGTCGCAGTAAGCCGAATGATGATTTGTCATGCAAAAAAAACTTGTTTGGGTCGCGACCCCGGTTATACGTTTTTGACCCCTAAATATGCAAATTACTCAAAGTTATCGGATTTTGATGAAATTTGGTTTCCAGGTAGCTTTCATGGTCCTGATAATAGATCTGGGGTCAAAATTTTTTTTTCGTCCGCCATTTGAAATTTTGTTATCGCAATATCTCGGAAACGATAAAAAAATTGTGAAAACATTGTGTTGCAAAAATACTCCTCACTTGAAGATCTTTATTTATGGTTGGTCAAAAAAAATTCTGTCCGTCATTTTAAAAATGGCTGCCATTCGAAATTTTGTTATCGCGATATCTCGGAAACGATAAAAAAATTTATGAAAACATTATGTTGCAAAAATACTCCTCTCTTAAAGATCTTCATTTATGGTTGGTCAAAAAAAAAATTCCGTCCGCCATTTTCAAAATGGCCGCCATTCGAAATTTTGATATCTCAATATCTCGCAAACGGTAAAAAATTTATGAAAACATTGTGAAGCAAAAATACTCCTCTCATTAAGATCTTCATTTAAGGTTGGTGAAAATAAAAATTTCGTCCGCCATTTTCAAAATGGCCGCCATTCGAAAATTTGTTATCGCGATATCTCGGAAACGATAAAAAATTTATGAAAACATTGTGTTACAAAAATACTCCTCTCTTAAAGATCTTCATGTATGGTTGGTAAAAAAAAATTTCCGTCCGCCATTTTCAAAATGGCTGCCATTCGAAATTTTGTTATCATGATATCTCGGAAACGATAAAAAATTTATGAAAACATTGTGTGGCAAAAATACTCCTCTCTTCAAGATCCTCATTTCTGGATGGTCAAAAAAAAAATTTTCGTCTGCCATTTTGAAAATGGCTACCATTCGAAATTTTGTTATCGCGATATCTCGGAAACGATAAAAAAATTATGAAAACATTGTGTAGCAAAAATACTCCTCTCTTTAAGATCTTCATTCGTGTATGGTCAAAAAAAATTTCGTCTGCCATTTTGACAATGGCCATCATTCGAAATTTTGTTATTGCGATATCTTGGAAATGATAAAAAATTGATGAAAGCATTGCGTTGCAAAAATACTTCTCTCATTACGATCTACATTTATGGTTGGTCAAAAAACTTTTGTTTACATAACTTTTTTTACCAAAATAGAAAACAAAAACAAACTCTTACATGTAATCATGGTGAAAACTGGTGAAAGACCTTGCAATTGTTCTCTGAACAATTGGCCTTTTAATTATTGTTATTTTTCTTTTTCCGCTGGCCGTTGCCTAAAAACTACGCGACATATCATTTCAATACTTAGTGTCATAAACCGGTCTTGGATGGACTCGACAAAAATCACCCCGTTGATCTGGTCTATTTTTAGTAACGGAGTTTTCTCCCCTAACACAGTTTACCTTGTTAGGGGATAAGCTCAGACACCGTAACCGGTATCAAAAATCTGAGGTAGGGAAAATGTTGCACTCATCCCCAGGATGATTTGTCATGCAAAAAAAAATTGGGTCGCGACTCCGGTTACGCGTTTTTGACCGCTAAATATGCAAATTTCTCAAAGTTATCGGAATTGGATAAAATTTGGTTTCTAGGTAGCTTTCATAGTCCTGATTACAAATCCGAGGTCAAATTTTTTTTTTCGTCCGCCATTTGAAATTTTGCTATCGCGATATCTCGGAAACAATAACAAATTTGTGAAAACATTATATTGCAAAAATACTCGTCTCATTGAGATCTACATTTAATTCAATAGAACGAAAACTGTGCGATGAACCGTTTTTTGAGTTATAGCCCTTGACGAGTTTTGGTAAATTGGTTTTTCGCAAATAACTTTTAAACGCTTACAGATAATATAGTAAACATATATGTTTAAAGTGTCCAGTAAGAAAAGACCTTCAATTTGAGTACCAGGTTGAAGGTCATCGTTGACCTTTGACCTTGTCCTCTGACCTTGTTAGGGGATAAACTCAGAAACCATCAAAGATAGCTGAAAAAGTATATCAGCAAAAATGTTCAGCATGTGAAGGGCTATATTTGTTTCATTCGGACCGAACCTCTCTGATGACTCCCTAGAGAGTTAATGCTCTTGACGCGTTTCGGAAAATGGATTTTCACATATAAGTTCTAAACTGTTACAGATAGTATAGTCAAGTAACATATCAAATTAATCAGTAAGAAGAGACCTTCATTTTGAGCACAAGGTCATAGGTCATCAAGGTCAGAAGTCAAGGTCATAGCCAAGTTTTGGGATTTTTTTCAGTAAAATCACCAACAAAGGTAAGAGATAGGTGATTAAATGTAGTTAAAAAAGTTCAAAACTCTTGTTTACATCATCTTTTCGACAAGGATTGACAATAAAATCAAAATAATAACATGTAATCGCGGCATGATGAAAACTGGTGAAAGACCTTGCAATTGTTCTCTGAACAATTGACTTTTTAATTATTATTATTATTAAGGTTTTTCACCACATGTGAAAGACCTTATTGTATTTCTTCTGATTATTATTATTCTTTCTTTTTTTCCGCCGGACTTTGCGAAAAAGTGTCGCGACATATCAATTCGATACTTAGTGGTATTAATCGGCTCAGTGAGGGGTCGATGCCACTCACCCTGTGAAGCCGATCTATTTTTGGTAACGGAGTTATCTCCCAAAGACCGAAATCCTTGTTATCATGTTTGCTCGAAAAGTGTAAACGATATCGAAATTCTGAGGTGGGGAAATTGTCGCAGTAAGCCGAATGATGATTTGTCATGCAAAAAAAACTTGTTTGGGTCGCGACCCCGGTTATACGTTTTTGACCCCTAAATATGCAAATTACTCAAAGTTATCGGATTTTGATGAAATTTGGTTTCCAGGTAGCTTTCATGGTCCTGATAATAGATCTGGGGTCAAAATTTTTTTTTCGTCCGCCATTTGAAATTTTGTTATCGCAAAAAAATTCTGTCCGTCATTTTAAAAATGGCTGCCATTCGAAATTTTGTTATCGCGATATCTCGGAAACGATAAAAAAATTTATGAAAACATTATGTTGCAAAAATACTCCTCTCTTAAAGATCTTCATTTATGGTTGGTCAAAAAAAAAATTCCGTCCGCCATTTTCAAAATGGCCGCCATTCGAAATTTTGATATCTCAATATCTCGCAAACGGTAAAAAATTTATGAAAACATTGTGAAGCAAAAATACTCCTCTCATTAAGATCTTCATTTAAGGTTGGTCAAAAAAAAAATTTCGTCCGCCATTTTCAAAATGGCCACCATTCGAAATTTTGTTATCGCGATATCTCGGAAACGATAAAAAATTTATGAAAATATTGTGAAGCAGAAATACTCCTCTCGTTAAGATCTTCATTTATGGTAGGTGAAAATAAAAATTTCGTCCGCCATTTTCAAAATGGCCGCCATTCGAAATTTTGTTATCGCGATATCTCGGAAACGATAAAAAATTTATGAAAACATTGTGTTGCAAAAATACTCCTCTCATAAAGATCTACATTTCTGGTTGGTCAAAAAAAAATTTTCGTCCGCCATTTTCAAAATGGCCGCCAT
>MJUU01036911.1:105007-119419 GCA_002080025.1 Modiolus philippinarum | reverse complement strand
ACAAAATAACATTTTATAGTTTTATCTTCTAAATAAAACATTTTTCTCCTCAATTTGTAAAATAAAAAATATATTTTTAATATGTTTTAATCAGCTGATTGAACTGCTACTGACCATTGCAGTGGTTTTATTATCTTATTTACAACCTTATCTTCTCTAACATCAATTAAACATAGATTAGCCGTCACTTCTTGATGATATTATTTCCTAAAGTCTTTGAAACAAATTAATGGCTATTTATTTAGGCTAGTATTTGTCCATTTTACACCACCTGTGCGATCATTACAGTAACAATTTCACAGCACATTTAGTTTCTTCACCTCTTTACATCAATTAAGTTTAATTAC
The DNA here is from genome assembly GCA_002080025.1 of Modiolus philippinarum. Classification (NCBI taxonomy): domain Eukaryota; kingdom Metazoa; phylum Mollusca; class Bivalvia; order Mytilida; family Modiolidae; genus Modiolus; species Modiolus philippinarum. The sequence continues at coordinate 119,072 of MJUU01036911.1, read as the reverse complement.
GTAAAACTATGAATAAAATATAATAACTCAAAACACAACCTGCCTAATTTTTGCCATAACTATTAAGCTTTCTGCATTTTGTTCAGACCTAGGGTCCAGGTTCGTAACACTCCAACGTTGGATGATGTCATTTTTCCTCCGGTTGACCCCAGATGACCTCGTCTAAATGACGAGTCAAATCCGGATTGGAAAAGATGTGCAACCCATGTATTGTACATTAGACAAAATAAAGGATGAGCAACATTTTATAATGGATTTCACAACTTTGGACATCTAGATAACTCCCTTCAATTTAATTGGCTTTTTATAAATGAAGATTTGGATTTACTCTGGGACTAGATTTACTTAAACTTTTGGGACAATTTATATATACTGGATTTGAAAAACGAAGAAACTCTAATATAATTAATGTGAATGGTATATAGGTTGATATATATATTTATTTTTATAAGTAAATATGAAATTGGTATAATTTACTATAAGATATATTTAAAATACAATGGCTCTGCCCCAACCCATATAAACATATTGTTGTTGTTTTTTTTTTCTTTTGTAATATTTATATACAAATCCATGTCAATCATTGTTTATATTGTATGCTCTATGTATGGGCCTTTTAATTGGAATAAAATATTTTCTTTTCTTTTCTATAGTCGTAACACTTAGAGATCTCCTGTCTAAAAACTTTAAAGCCAACCGATAGCTAGACCAAAATAGTCATGTTGTCCTCTACAAAAAGTTTGTTTTTCAGTTTTGCATCTCATCCAAAATGGCCACCAACAGGAAAATATATTCTTATCATCGGGATATTTGAAAATATCGAGCTAATTGGAACCAAACTTAATTAGTCGGCTGTATTATAATTATCTCATAATTATGAAATAGTATCTCATAATTATGAGATAATTATTTCAAAATTATGAGATATTATCTCAAAATTATGAGATATTATCTCATAATTATGAGGTGATATCTCATAATTATGAAACAGTATCTCATAATTATGAGACGTTATTTCATAATTAAGAGATAATTATCTCATATTTATGAAATAATTATCTCAAAATTATGAGATAAGTTTCTCATAAATATGACTTATTAACTCATAATTTTGAGTTAATATCTCATAATTATGAGATGTTATCTCATAATTATGAGATAATGATCTCATATTTTGGAGATATTTTCTCATAATTATGAGATATTTTTCATCGTGTGGCATCAATACGCTTCCGTAGGATTGCAATATTTTCTTACTTGAAGAAATTTCTACTCAGTTTAATCCATTTATTAACTACGTCAGTTTTGCTATATTTATAGAAACTGGAATTATCAAAGTATAAGAGTGAAGTTGATCCATAACTTTTACAAGAAATGGGATGAAATAAAAATAATTATTACATATATTACAAAAATGACTGTGTTAGAATTTTTCAAAACCATATTATAAAAAACAAAAGTTTTTAAAAATAATAAGCCTTTACAGGGGTAAAATTAAAAAATCACACCTTTTTAAAAGGGAGATCACAAAACAGAACATATCGCAACTGTATCGGATGCATGGATATAAAATATTTGTAGTATTGTTTTGTTTTATCAAATACATGCAATATCAAACTATAAAATATACTTTTCTCATAAATCATTCCAGGTATTTTAAATACACTAGATGCCTTTGATTGATATAACTAATACAAATGAGAAGAAAAACTCATGAGGTAAGAAATTTTTTCTTGTTTTAATGAAGCTGATTTCTAGGTAAGTAAACTGCAAATTTCAGAAACTCTTCTGTCATTTGCAGTTAAACCTCGGGTATTCTAACACGTGTATCGCTATAATTTAGATAAGAACTCGGACGTAAACTTGAATGTCAGTCGATTATGCGGAATTATCGGTAATTTGTATGAGTTTCCTTTGATCTTACGAAGCAAATATTTTTCAGTATTCGCTACTGCCCAAATACAAAAAAAAATAGTGGCTAAAAGTATCTTAGGTCAAGCCTACTTTGTCAATCAGAATCAATGAAACAAAGAAATATGATCCATAGAGACTCTTACCGGATCTACAGGGACTTGCTCCCGGCAGAGACATATAATTACATGTAATTATACGTCTCTGCTCCCGGTCTATAAAAAATTGTTTACTATCAAATATGAATCTCGGTGTTTTTTTGTCTCCGAGATTCATATTTGATAGTAAACAATTTTTTTTCTAGACCGGGAGCAAGTCCCTGTGCCGGATCGTACAAATTCTTTTACTAATCAATACTAGTCAATTTCTCGATTTGTTGAAAATTAAGTCATTTCCAAAATTTGTTCTAATAAATGATGTAGCTAATTACCGATAAAAAGAACAATAGAAGTTTTGTTTTTGATATAAGAATTATTGCCTCCAATAATGCACACGCCCAAGTTAATTTTCCCCACCTCGACGGCGACCTTCTGTTAACCCCTTCTTACGGGGTCTACATGAGTATGCAGCGATGTTTCTGACTTCAACGACCAAAATCTTTTGTCTAACTGAAAAGGTTTAGATATCATAAATTGATAAAAACATTCTCTAAATTTTATTATAGATACATCGACTTATTAAAGTGAAAGTCCGCAAATTTTTACTTTTTACCTAATTCGATTCACTTTATATCGAAAATGCTTCATGCAAAATTACAGTGGTGTATCTTTTTTATTAAGGGAGATATTTAAAGTTAAAAGTTGGCCGTAGTACAGTTATGGGTATCGCCATTTTNAAGACACGATTCAGAGAAAGGATGCTGGGTAATCATGGGTTTGACCAAGAACCGGATAAATTTTCAAATTGAATTTACCAATAGATATTAAAATCAGTGATATGATCGTGAGCATGGCATACAAGTTAAATATCGTGAAAGATATGATAAATATATCCCATATTTAGAAAATTCTACATTATTTTTCATTTTTTGTCGAAAATTCAAGTTGAATAAGTTTTGCCTCTCGTTATCGAAAATACAAAAAATACTAGCCTTCTGTTCAAATCTAACTAAACGGATACATATTCTCTTTTTAGCTAGGATATATATCACGTAATTCGACGATTTCGTTAAAAAGTATCCATAATCAATCACAAAATGCTAATTTTTCTGTTGTCTACACGGGCGTCTACACGAATAAACACCCCTGAACCTCGAAATTATGAATAAATGTAACAAGTTGATGACCCGACAGGTAAAGAAAGTGTAATTAGGCCAATTCACAGAATGGTACATAAATATAGGTAAAAGCTATTCTAAATATCAAACATTTCGTTTTGACAATTATTGTCACAGTAGACCAAGGACGTATAGTTAGATCTAAATATACATCCTTGCAGTAGACAGGCGCGTAAAATGTTTATAAAAATATTGTTCTGTCTAGCCCATTATCATTGCGTGAAATAGAAACTGAAAACAACATAGATTTAAAAGAATGTTAGGAGTCTTTTACGCAAAATAAGCAAACATATATGTAAGTCATGAGTCGAATGGCGATTTTTTTTGAAAATGCAATAATGAACTTTTGTCATATCGTTAGTGATCGTTGTTGACATACGCCTTATAGCGGTACTCGTCGGTTTTAACTTGATGTCAGTACACAGAGCGCCCTCTGCACAATGTCACGTGACCCTCCATGACTAGACATTTTGTGAATAAAATGCGTTTTTTTTGCAACAATGAATTTCAAATTCAAAAAACGAAATAAGTTATGTGTGTCAGAACTATATAAGGAATTAATATACACTTTTCCATAATTTTGCGGACTTTCACTTTAAGGAAATTTCGTTTTACACTACAGGGCATTTCACATCCAAACTTCTATGGATATATCATTTACAAAGCTCATTTATATAAATTAAAAAATTGTCCTTCCAAACTTATTAATCCGCTGAACAAACTTATTCATAAAGGATATAAATACAGCATTGATGTTAAATCTTTACTTCTGGTTTTTGTTGGTAAAGATATAATCAGCTCCTAAGCTCTTTATGACGTAGCTAAATTAAACTGGCCGTATTTGGCATTGCACAATATTATGTTCTGAAGTTTCAGATGTAATAAGGCTTGATATCATAGTCAACGAAAATTATGCCCTTACCTATCTGTCAGTAACTGCGAACATTTTGTCAGGACAGTACCCGTGTGGACAGTCTTCATGTTTTATGTACTTCATTGTAAAGGTACTTGTCTTGATAAGTTGGACTTTTTTCTAGCTTGATGTTTACTGTGAGTCTTTGTATATTTAATTTTTAGCCATTCACCACACATAGGGGAGGATTTGGATCCAAGAAAACGAGTTTAACCCCACCGCAATTTTTGCGCCTGTCCCAAGTCGAAATATGTTAGTCATTGGCTTGCCATGGTCTTTTTATAAAATTTTAGTTTCTTGATATTCGGGTTATTGGATGTGGTTTGTTTCCATTGATTTATTATTGGATGTGGTTTGTTTCAATTGATTTATTATTGGATGTGGTTTGTTTCCATTGATTTATTATTGGATGTGGTTTGTTTCCATTTATTATTGGATGTGGTTTGTTTCCATTGATTTATTATTGGATGTGGTTTGTTTCCATTGATTTATTCACCTTTTTTATTACTTTTTTGGAGCCATTTAGGGCTTGCTATATGGTGTGAGGTTCCTCATTGTGTTGAAGACCGCACGGTGACCCCTAGATGCTTTGTTTTGGGTCGTTTTAACCTGGAGATGAGATGTTGTCTCCTTGACATTAACCCAATTTCCTTTCTTTTTCATATTGAATGCAAGTAAATAATTCGGAAAATATAGGCAAAAATAATATAATTTTGCCTGGATGCTGACCTATCTCCAAAGGTACATGTACATGAAAGATCAGATGACCCGAACCATGAACTTTGATGTAAATTTGAATGTAAGTCAATCATGTCTGAAATATTGGTCTTAGTGACCTAATTTTGCCTGGAGCTGAAATACTACCAAGGATGCATATCCATGCAAGTCATGCAAGATTAGACAAACTAGGACTAATCATTTTAAGTCCCATAATGAAACTACCATGTACAGTGAGATGTGAACTTGGATTCAAAACTTAACGCAAGACAATCGAGAAACATATATATAAGTAGATCAAAGATACCTTATTTCATGAAGGCTGTGAGGTAACTGAAGATTCGTCTGTATGCAAAGTTTGAGGACCATGCAGATATTGACGACTGACTCAACCTCGTTGAGATGAACTGAAATCATTTTAGTTCATCTCAACAAAGTTTAGTCAATAGTCAATATTTGCATGGTCATGAAGTTGGTGGAAATTTACAAATAAGACGAAACATTGTTTCGAATCCTAAGGTTATTTTACTGCCAATGATAGGGTGATCTTAGATCTAATTTTTGGCACTACTTTAAGAACTTCTGGCCAAGTCCTTGTTAAGGCACTTTTGTTTTCAGAGTAATTTTTTATGTGGAGTTTCAAATTTGTGCAGTGAAATTTTTGCTGGTAACTTTGAATATAGTCAGGACATAGCCAAATGCTAAATGCCTATATGAATATCTGAGAGGAGCAAGTTGCCAATAGCTAATTGCCACATGCTGATTGTCAATTGTTGATTACCAAATGCTAATTACTGATTGTATATTGCTAATTGCTAAGAAGTCAATGAATAAATAATTTAATCTGTGACAAGTCTCTTTGAACTGGTCAGGTCTTCTGATGTTTCAAAAATCACCTACCTGTATCCAACGAAAAATTTTGCTTATTTCAAGCATCTTAATAGGTGATCTTTGGTTCTCAGATTAATAAGGAAATATAAATTCTGAAAATGATCTGCTTGATATCTGCTTTTAGTGTTTTGTTTTCTTCATCATTATTTTTATGCAACTAATCTATGATATATAACAATTCTTTCCTAAATGAAATAATCCATGCTATGGCTAAAAAGAATATATATAAATCCTGCAAGCAGAGTAATATTTATTGAAAGTCTTAACCGACTCTATTGCCGTAATTCCGTGAGATGTGCAATATTCACCTAGGGGATTTTTTTTACTTTTACATAAACAAATGAGTTTTATAAATTTTGGATCCAACATTCCAAGGGTCCAGTGAGGGGGGAGTTCAAGGCATTTTTTCATACATTTTCCTCATTTTTTGGGGGACGGGCGTATCATGCGCTCTTGGCGCAGCTGTTTATTGTAAATTAACATGAGCTCATACAGCACTGCAATATTCTAAGTGTGGTCTTACTATGTTTGAATACAATGCCAGTAACATTTCTTTATCAAATATGCAACTCTTCTATTGATTAATCCAAATTTTTGTTAAGCTTATTTTTCTGTTGATTTAAACAATGCTAGAATTTTAACTTTTCATCAATTCCTTTCTTATGTAGATTGTTTAATATTTTATAATGTGTAGTTGTGTTATTACAATCTGCAAAATCACACTCATCTTTTCTAATCAGATATGTTTCTTTGGAACATTATTTAGTTTGGGCTCTAGAGATTTTAGCAACTTATGTATCTTCAGTTCAGGTAAAGATCAGACATCTTCAGGTCTTTAAAAGACCACAAATGAACACATATGAGAACAATTTACTTTACGGCACTAAAATGACACAAAAATTAGTTTAGAACATAGCATTGTATGACCTGTAGTTACTCCTTAGCTTTATATTTTCCACTGTTTTGCCATGCTGGGATTCAGCCTTTACAAAGGAAGGAATCTGTAGCTTCAAATCTGCCTGATGATCTTAAGTCATTCATCCTCTGTGAGTAGACTTAATGTCCTGTCTGTAAACTCAACCCAAATTTGGGTGTTTTTTTCCACTGTTTTGCCATGCTAGGATTCAGCCTTTACAAGGGAAGGAATCTGTAGCTTCAAATCTGCCTGATGATCTTAAGTCATTCATCCTCTGTGAGTAGACTTAATGTCCTGTCTGTAAACTCAACCCCAATTTGGGTGTTTAATATCATAATTATGACCTCTTATCTTTTTGTCTCACCATTCAAGTAAACGTTATGAGGTTAAAGCCAGTCCCTCCTTTTGGTATCTCTTAAATTCATCATCTTTAGTGGTAAATTAAGGAATTAAAGAGCAATTATCACCGTTTTACTTACAAGTTTTTGCACTCTAGGTTTATATCTATGATATTATATTTTCCTTTAGATCTATACACCAGGAGACATATAGCACAGCAAAATGCCCATATGGACTTATGGAAACTCAAAGTACTTAAAATATAGCATATATGAGAAGCCAAATAGATAAAATAAAATGCTGAAAAAGTTTTCATGTTACAAAACAGAGTAGTAGCTTGAGGAGCTGAAAAAAACTTGTGGGTTCCACTTTTGACTCAAGAAATAAAAAATAAAAAATAATCAAATAAAATTTCAAAATGGCAATATGCACTGAACATTCTGTGAAAGTTTCATTCAATTTCACAGGTCTAGAAGGAGTTGTCGAAACAAAGTGTGTACCCCTATGGCCCACGGAATAACAGACAGACAGATGGACACCGACGGATGGACAAACAGACACCATGATCACTATATACCGTCCTGCTTAAGCAGGGGGTATAATAAGGGGACAGGACTTATCCTCTAACTCCCTTGATACATCCTTGACCTAAAGGTTATGTACAAGTATCATCCAAAACCAATGAGAAATAAATTTTATAGAGTACTTACAGAGATATTATATAGATTTTCAAAGTTATATAAGGGGGAATAACTCCTTAAAAAAGCTAGAAAATGTGTCTATAAGACAGGGATGCCCCGCCGACAAATTTATCTCAATAGATAACCCAAGTCAATCAGGCATAAAAATTAGTTCCCAGTCACTGAATCATCAGGAAGTGCCATTACAGATAATGGTTCAAAAAACTTTTGTTGAATAATGGAAAGTAAAAAAAAATACCATACTAAAGTCTTTTAAATATAAAATATTGGTCAAATAGGTTATAAAATTATCCATGAATTATGAAGTATTCACCAATTAAACATCTAGCTGTTTGAAATGGGCTCATGCAAAAATTTTACAAAGTCATTCAAGCATAAACTGGAGGCCAAAGTCAACAAACTGTCCAAAAATTGGGAAGTTCTCACAAAGAAGAGTAATTTCATGAATGTTATGTTGTGAAGTTGTTGAGAAAACCACGTAAAACATTAAATTTGCCAAAAGTCACTTAAGCATCAAATGTAGGTCAAAGACAATTAATTGGCCTTGATTTGGGTAGTACTCATCAAGTTGATTTATTTTGATGTGACAACATTGCGATAACATGTTAAATTGATGAGTAACGGACTTAAATGAAAAATTAAGCAAAAGTCACTCAAGCGTAAAATATAGGTCATAGCCACCCAATTATCAATGATTTTGGGTAAAACTCATCAAGGCCATCATTTTGATGAAACATCATTCAGGTATCATGTGTAGTTGTTCAGAAGTGGACTTAAACGCAAAATTTAACAAAAGTCACTCAAGTGTAAAATATAAGTCAAAGCCGACTAACTGTCAATGTTTTGGGTGTACTCATCAAGGTAATTGATTTGATGAAATATCACATTGGCACTATGCGTAGTTGTTGAGAAACGGACTTAAACGCAAAATTTAACAAAAATCACTCAAGCATAAAATATAAGCCAAAGCTGCCTAACTGTCAATGTTTTGGGAAGTACTAATCAAGGCAATTAATTTGATGAAACGTCATATTGGTATAATGTGTAGTTGTTGAGAAATGGACTTTAATGCAATATTTAACAAAAGTCACTCGAGCATTAAATATAAGTCAAAGCTACCTAACTGTCAGTGTTTTGGGTAGTACTCATCAAGGCAATTAATTTGATGAAACATCATACTGGTATAATGCATAGTTGTTGAGAAATGGACTTTAACGCAAAATTTAACAAAAGTCACTCAAGCGTAAAATGAAGATCATGGATCCCTAATTGATGGTGAATCTGGTAGTACTAATCAAGGTGCATTTACTGATGTCATATTATCAAAATATTACAAGAGGACACCAATATATGGACGTAAACGCAAAACTTAACATCGGGACAGATGTACATACAGACAAGGGTAAATCTATATGCCCCTTCCACTTCGTGGCGGGGCATTCAAATCAGAAGAACTTGTCTTTAAACTCCCATGAGGTATCCTTAAGCAAAACCATCTGTATGAATATCATCCAAATCCAATGAGAAATTAATTTTGTCGATTTTTTACAAATATATTTATTTGATTTTCAAAGTAAAAAGGGGATAACTCCTACAAAAATATTTGTCCAGGACTCATCTTGGATCTCCTTTGAGGCATCCTTGAACTTGAGGAGTTACTGTATGAATATTATCCAAATCAAATGAGAAATAAATCTGCTAGAGTGCTTACATGGATATAGGGCATAACTCATACAAAATATTGATCAGGGCACATCTTCAAACTCCCTTGAGGTATTTTGGGGCATAAGCTACTGTATAAATATTATAAAATCCAATGAGAAAAAAACTTGCTAGAGTGCTTACAATGCAGACAAACACACAGACTCATGCCTGGCATTACAGTATCTAAGCATTCTACAGAAGCAAGATAAAAATTTGAGACAAAACTTACCTTGAGTTATATCATTTAAAAGACATTTCATTTGAGCACTAGTTTATTTAAAAAATCACCAATTACAAAATTATTCATTATCTGTAAAGTATGGCTATTACTTTCGTATAATGAAAAAATAAAGCATAATTTAATTAAATTTTTTTTGGACAATTTCTTTGAAAATAACTGTAGTAAATTTCAAATTTCTATCTACCATCCTTATTATTTCTTAATCAATATAAGCTTACAGCAGGGTTAAATGTTTTATTCCCTTCATAATTCAATACTTGATTTTTGTACATTTCTTTACATTAAGAACAGACACACTTCATACTTAAAATGTGTGCACATGCAGTCCTTTTACAACTCCACGAAACTAAATAAGGCCATGTAAAATTAATTATCTGGTTCTCAGATACCGCCGCATGGGCAAAAACCTGGCCGCTGGCTTGTATTTATTGTCCCCAAAAAATAAATACAACGGTATCAAAATCCGCGTTCAAATTTTACCGCCTTTTCACTTGAATTGATCAAAAAGAGACAACTCAAATTTCATTCGAAGCTCTCTTGATTTTTCGTTTTCTTTGAAGAAATCGCTACTTCCGGTTTATATTCCGCTGTCACTTTTGACGGGTTTTCCACTTTATTCTAAATTGTAGGGGATTTTTGGGAGAAAGAAAATTATTTCTCAAAAGTTTCTATTGGAAAAATGTAAATGTTTTGAAATTCAGAAAACTCTTTCAATCAAAAAATATACAGGTTTTAAAAAATTTAAGTAAGTTCATAAAACATATAAATACAGAGGTGCGTTCTCCTGGTTAAGTTCTGATTTGTTTGTTTACTATTGTATATCTATATATCTTGTCATGTGCAATGTATTATATGTATGTAATAATATGTATTGTCTTTCTATGTACCATGAAAATTGGTGTTAAAAGAAATAAAGAATCTGAATCTGCGTTAACCCATCGTTTATTTTGAATTTGGCGGACAAACAACCGTAAAGGAAATTATGAAAAGGGAGTATGGCGAGTCTGCCTGAAATACCAGAAAACAGAGATCCTTTAATGCACGAGAATGTTTTGAAATCCAGTCTTAGAAGGGTCTCTCTAGATCTTGTTCTTAACTCGGAAATAAAAAAAAAATCTGTCATTGCAGTCACTGGAAGGGGATCACACTATCATTTTGCTCATTGGAAGAATTTATTTTTGTGACTTCATTGATAGATTTGCCTCTATCTAAATGGTCTGTGTATCTGACTGTAACCCTTCCACTTGTACTGCTGTCACCAACTTGTGACCAAGGAAATAATACAAATACATCTTATTTACCCGGATCCCATTGATCTAATCAAGGTTCATCAATTATTCCACTGTCTATAAGGGAGTCTAATTCAATTTTCTCCAGGAGTTTCTTTAAGGTGACATACCCTGGTGAGGTATATTGGGTCTGTCTTTTCTTTACCTGTCTCATGTCTTTGATGACTGCAGTTTGCTTTGACTGCCAGATTCATGATGCAGACTCCATTTATGGTATGATCAATATACATTTTTCTTTTCTGTGTGGTACTTATGTGATGCAAGGACTATACATATATTGTCCTTGTGTAATGTCTTTGCTATTTGTGTTTTTCATTGTCTTTGGGGTATTATTTTTTTAATTTATGGTTTTGTTCTCTCTTATTTTTATATACTTTATCATATTTTAATATTTATTCATAAAATCTGAAAAGTTAACGATGGAGTATGGATGAGCATACAAAATAAATACAATAAAAATAAAAATAAATTAAATACCCTCCCTCCCTCACCATTTTTTTGAAAGTCATTATCTGAGAACCAGATAATTAAGTTTACATGGCCTAAGTGCCAGTATCACTCACCTTGACCACAGCTGATAAAGATAGTCATATAAATCTCTATGTTTAAAGTGTCTCAATTTCAACTTTATTAATAGACTCTATGTAACAGGGTCCAATGTTATCATGTTCCATTTAGCACAATCTTCAGTGAATTGCAGACCTGCTCGACATTTTAAATCCGACCATATAAAGACCAAAGTTGTTAATCTTTTGTTAAAAAATTTGTCAGAGGAGAGGAAGGCTTTCCCAAAGGCTCAAACGTTTAACTATGTTCCCTGCTGTGGCAATCTTGGATAAAGTGTGTAAAGGGACCAACAAAGGACTATTTTAAGCAAGTTTTGTTTCAACTAGCTGAATGGTTTCAGAGAAGAACTTTGAATGTGTTTCCAGGGGGTTCTATGAATCAATGTATCTTAATTTCTTATAAGGTTAATTGGGGGTCATACCTCTGCACACACAATACATGTAAAATGATCATGCCATATTTGTAGATGTTTACTTTTATAGAAAGTGTACTATGAATCAAAAATAGTGTAATAAATCATTCCATTTCCTCCAGTCTAGTACAATACATTTTAAGCACAAATATGGGTTTTTAATGACAAAATTGGTAAGTTTTGTGCCAAAATTAAATAATTTATTTGAGACTAGTAAATGCATGAAAATCATTTACATGGTATGTCTGTTTGACGGAATAGCACAAGCAAAGGAATAACTCTATCCCTATATATACTGTATATATTGCACAACAGAGTCACTATGTAAATGTCAGGTTTTTCCTTTTTTGACATTCTGTTTTCCAGTTTTCTCTTTCCTCTTCTTCAGATGTTTTGGAATTTTATTTTTCCGTTTTTCCCTCTGTTCCTCTTTAACAAGTTTTTTCCTTTCCTGAAATGACAAACCAGAAATGTATAAGAATGGAAAAAAATGCAAGTCTTAAAAAATTAAGTGTTAACACAGGATATGTCTTGCCGTCCTCATGCATCACCTGAATCAACACATTGATCTACATCTACAGCAGTAGCCATTCTATGGAAATCTTGGTCTTAAACTATGTAAAATTGTTCATGAATGATTTAGGGGTCAAGGCCACCATCTGGATGTGCAATCAGTATGTACTCCTCAAGACACAACTTATGTCAAATACCATGTGGCTAGCATGAACAGTAATAAACCATTCAAAATTTCATAGTGAGTGAAGCATGCCTGCTGAGACATCTATATATAATGACACTGAAATTGATCTCAACTGATGCTAATTCAACTGCAAACTAAATATATATGGGCTATCATGTGTGGTTGATGTTAAACAGATGCAAGAAAAACATTTGACAAACAGTGCAAAAATTCAAGGTCATTAGAGCAAGACACTGGGGGCACAGATATGATAGCCACTGAAACTGATCTGTACTGATATTTATGCAGCTGTACACAAAATAAAGATATGCTAAAATGAGTGGCTGATGTTAAACAGGCACAAGATAACACTCAAACAATTTATAAGCAGTGCAAAATTTCAGTCAGTGAAATGCAACTTCTGGGGCAAAGACACAAAATGCAACTGAAACTGATATATACTGATGCTAATGCAAATATCAAAAGGGTACCATGACTTAAGCAATTTTGGACACTGCTGCCACAGGAATCACTTTTCTCTAATTTCTGTACAGTCTTATCATTTCCTGAATAGTGGGAGAAATATGTTTCTCCTCTCTAGGGAGAATGTTGTTCTTGGCAAATGATTTATGACGTCACATATGTTTGCCGTTTTCCAACTTTACCATTGTGATGACATGAAAAAAGGTGATCATGCCGGATGACGTCACATTCAAAGAAAACATTTATTACGGATCATCAGAAAAGGAGGGGTCATTTTTTTTGTCCAAAATCTTCATGAAATCAATAGAGAAATAAAATCCACAACCGTATCTTGTGAGAAACAACATTTTTACACTCTCGATAGTTAAATTTTCAAATATTTAAACTGTTCGGCAAGCCTTGGGTTTGAAAATTTGAAAAATTTAACTATCTCTAATGTAGAAATGTTGTTTCTCACTCGATGCGATTGTGGATTCTATGTATCTAAATCTCACTTTTTTTAAGGCTCGTCAAAAATGGAAACAAAAAATCAATTACCATGGGAACTGTTATTACAAATTTGTTATACTACTGGTATAAAAATATTTACAGAAATATATCACTTCACATTTAAATTTTAAATTTTCTGATGTTGGTCTCACTGATTCATTACTGGGAATAAATTATGGGTGCAGTACACAGTTTTTTTCCAACGTCACTAAAGTAAACAGTGGGGTGAAACCATCCCCCCCACTGTAGGATTTGTTTTTCTTTGCAAATGTGGATTGTTATATACCAAAACAATGCTCTTGATGTGGAGTTTACTTTGAAATAAAAATAAATATGATATCAAATTCTACAAGTGGAAACAATGGCATACAAACATTGACAAATAACTGTTCTCAGTGCTTCAAAAACACCAAAACAAACCATTTTCAGCCATTCAAAACAACATTTTCCGTGAATATATGGGGTTCAAACTTTGTATCCCCTAAAGGACAGAACATGAGTATTCTAAAAATTGGACTTTGAATGGGGGTTGATCGG
>MJUU01036911.1:39702-61078 GCA_002080025.1 Modiolus philippinarum | reverse complement strand
GAATGCTCATTTCGTTCTGATCAAATGAAAAACATGGCCGCCGGTGTGGAACTTAGGTTTAACATTGGACCCTATGGGAAAAATCACATTTTCATCTTTTCCTTTAAAACTGCAGAAGCAAATCAACCAAACTTTACAGGAATGAATGAAAAGGATGAATAGAAGGTCCTTAACAAAGATGGCTCATTTCGTTACAATCCGTTAGAAAACATGGCTGCCTGCACGGAACATAGTTTATCATCAGACCCTATGGGAAAATCACATTTTCATCTACTTTTCTGAAACCACTGAAGCAAGTTCAACCTAACTTTACAGGAATGATGTGTGGAAGGTTCTTTACAAAGATTGCTCATTTCAATTTGATCTGACAAAAAACATGGCCACCAGCGCGGAACTAAGGTTTAACATTGGACCGTATGGGAAAAATCACATTTTCATCTTCTCAGAAAGTATTGAAGCAAATTCAACCAAACCTTACAGGAATGATGTTAAGAAGTTTAGAAGGTTCCTTACAAAGATTGCTCGTTTCGTTCAGATTCCAGAAAAAAACATGGCTGCCAGCACAGAACTTAGGTTTAACATTGGATCCTCTTGGAAAGATCGCATTTTCATCTTCTCCTTAGAAACAACTGAAGCAAATTCAGCCATACTTTACAGGAATGATGGATGGAAGATCCTTTACTAAGATTGCTCATTTCGGACCAAAAACATGGCCGCAAGAGCAGAACTTAAGTTTAACATTCGACACTGGTAAAAATCACATTTTCAACTTCTGCTCTGAAACCACTGAAGCAAATTCAATCAACCTTACAGAAAAGATGTACATGTATGGGAGGTCCTTTATAAAGATGGCTAATTTTTTGGATCCAACAAAAACACTGCTGCCAGTGCGGAACGTAAGGTTTAACATTGGACTCTATGGGAGAAAATCACATTTTCATCTTCTCCTCTGAAACCACCAAAGGAAATTCAATCAAACTGTACAGGAATGATGTATGAAAGGTCTTTTAACAAGGTTGCTTATTTTGTTCCAAATGGATGAAAAACATGGCCACCAGCAAGGAACTTAGGTTTAACATTGGACCCTATGGGAAAAACTACATTTCTGTCTTCTCCTGAAGTTTACAGGAATGATGTATGGAAGGTCCTTTACAAAGATTGCTCAGTATATTATGATCCGACAAAAAACATGACAGCCAGGGCGGAACTTTGGTTTAACATTGGACCCTATGGGAAAAATCACATTTTCATCTTCTCCTCTGAAACCACTGAAGCAAATTTAATCAAACTTTACAGGAATGATATATGGAAGGTCCTTAACAAAGATTGCTCATTTTATTCTGATTTGACAAAAAACATGGTCACCAGAACGAAACTTTGGTTAAACATAGGACCCTATGGGAAAAATCACATTCTTAATATCTTCTCCTCTGAAACCACTGATGCAAATTCATTCAAACTTTACAGGAACGATGTACGTAAGGTTCTATGCAAAGATTTCTCATTATGTTCCAATCCAACAAATAACATCATGTTGCCAGGGAAGAATATAGATTAACATTTGACCCTATGGGAAATTAATCATTTTAGTCATCCTGTATTTATACTGAAGCAAATTTAACCAAAATGAATTGGAATATGTATGGAACTATAGCTTAACATTAGACCCTGAGTGAAAAAAATCATTTTTGGTCATCAGCATAGATATGGCTTATATTAGATGCATTTTGTCAGGTGACCGATTCAGGCTCAGTCCCTGAGCCTCTAGTTTTACTCAAAGTTGAACTTGACTAAAGAAAGCTCCCTTTCGTTTTTGAGGAAAATCAGAAAATGATTCTTGGAAAGAACTTCATTTTTATATGAAAAAGTGCATATTTTGAGAATTAGCTCAAATGTATGATAACTTGAAATTGCCTTCAGGGATGTTAATTATTTTGATACTAAAGGTTGAACTTGACGAAAAGGAAGCTCCCTTTTGTTTTTGTGGAAAATCTGAAATTATTTTTGGGAAAAAACTTCGTTTTTATATGAAAAAGTGTGTATTTTGAGAATTAGCTCTGTAAGATACAGTAGATTAAGGGATTTATATGATTTTGATACACAAGGTTTGTCTTGACCAATGGAAGCTCCCTTTTGTTTTTGTGGAAAATTCCATTAATTCCATGAAATTCCGCAAACAGGTTTTTGGGACACACAAGTATCTGACTTCGTCAGTATTCTAATTAAACTGGCTAAAGCCATCATAAACTATTGCCATCACTTGGCCTCTGTAATCTTTCTGTCCATTCTAAACTTTTCCTGCAAGATCTTTTCCTCTGGAACCAAACTTGGTCACAATAGTTCTCTGGTAGTTACATGTACCTATGAAAATTGTATCTGCCAGGTCTGCAATACACCCCACCCAAGATAGCCACCAGTGATGGAACATAGTTGTTTGACATTCAAAAAACTATGTGGGAAACCCTTCAAAGATCTTTTCCTCTAACTCCTTGGCATTTAAGAACTTAATCACATTGACACTAAAATGGTCCATTTCAAAAAGGTATCTGGTAGGTCCGCAGCTGACAAGCAGAGAGCATAGTTTAACATTGGACCCAATGGAAGAGGCATTCAAAGATTGTCTTTTCTGAAACTATTAGTCCAATTAGAACCAATTTTAGTCACAACGGTATTTAGACTTTAAAAGGTCTCCTTCAAAAAAGATATCTGGCAGGTCAGCACCTCATCCAAGATATGAACTTGCCTAACAAAATGTTTAAGGGGACCACCCAAGGACTACTGTAATCAAGTTTGGTTCTTGTTGATCTTGTGGTTTCAGAGGAGAAGATCTTTGAATTTAAAGTAAATGATAGATGGCTGACAGATGCCAAGTGATGGCAAAAGCTCGCTCTATATAGCAATAACTGAGCTGAAAATATTAAAAATGGTCATTTAATGATCATTTAGATTATGTTTGGTTCTAACTGGACTAGTGCAAAATGTAGTTTAAAGAAAAGATCTTTGAATGCATTTTCTGAAAGGTCTTAAGTTAAACTACTATAATGTTCCTCCTGGTGGAGAACTAAGTTTAAGATTGGGAAAACACAAAGATCTACTGAAGCTGTGAAAACACAAAGATGTGAAACTACATGGCCATTTAAAACAAAACTTAGTCACATTTGTCCTTAGTTTGTCCTCTTCAAAAAAGGGTTACCAGTTGGTCCCCACCCTTACCAAAATTTCTCCCAACAATGAACATAGATTAACTTGAGCCAACATCAAGGTCTGTTAACATACTTAAAGATGACACCCTTAAACATTGAGATTATTTGGACTGTCTATTATAAATACTATATCAGCCATGTGAGCATTACAGGCTCTTGAGAGCCTCTTGCTTATTGATTTGCTTTGAATAGTTCCTGGTTAGATTTGAGAAACATGTGATTATTGAGAACACATTCTCTTTATAAGGTTGAAATCTGAAGTGTGAAAAAACTGGAAATGGATACAGACTGAACCAGAAAATTTACTTAACAGTCAGACTGGTAATCTGAACCAATCGAGATTTTTACCTTTGACTTGTTCATTCGTCTGATGGAATTTAAGAATCACTGGAAATGTCTTCTTTTTGCAGTACATGTAAGATAATTTCTTCTTTTTTCAGGAACAACTATTGTATGTGTGCAAGATAGATGTGAACAGCAACAAAAATGTCCAGATTACAGTGTGGGAATTTTATTTTGACAATACTGCTCTTATCAAGTCTTAGAGATTATCATTGTTACCCCGGAGAAGAAAAATATGATATGGGATCATTAGAGGGTGATGTGCTCAATTGGGCAGTTCTTATAGAAAATTACATTTTACAGGTAAGAAAGAGGAAAATTACATCATTAATTACCTACATGGAAAAAAATAAACTGTAACTTTATCACCATACTTTTATGAAAGTTTGAGGGAAATTGTTGATAGCTTTTGTCAGTGTGTCCACTTTCTTGCAACATGAACCAAATCTAGGCTCCTACAGTTTTGGGTTTAAGGTTTTTATACGACCGCAAAAAAATTTTTGAGGTCGTATATTGGTATGATACTGGCGGCGTCGTCGTCGGCGGCATCTGTAGACTCTTCGTTTCCGTGCGATAACTTCAGTTCTAGTTGATCAATCCTTATGAAATTTTAACATAACATACATGTGAACCTCCCGACGGGAGGCCTAAATCTCCCGCTTTTTTGCCTCTCTTCCGTCCCTCCCATTTTCTTTTCAGATCTTCCGCTTTTTCAAAGTTTCAAAACCGTAAATTTGAAGTCACCATTTTCGTTATTTTTGTTGAGAAAAACTCCAAGTAACTCTTAAGAATCAATACAGGTGACACAGGTAAACATAATGAGAAGGCTAATTAGGATATTAGTGTTGATGATTACATAACAATTACTGCTATAGTGTTAATTGACAAGTTTATAGCCAGGGATGTATATGTGTATATTTCCACGGATCAATGAACAACTGAACGGCAATCATTACCTTCAGTCACCTGTCAATCTAGCTTTACCTGTATGGTTATTTATGATCAATTGTCTTTAAAAGTAGAGTTTTGCATTGCCAGAACTCCCAATTTTTGTGTTTTTGTACTAAATAGTTACAGAGATCATTTTTATTATGATGATTTTTTTTAAATTATTATGCAAAAATACGCCTGGGTTGTCTCCCCTTTAATTTTTGTCTTCAACTAAACTGATTTTTTTTTGGTAAGGCTAAATAAAAAAATAGGTGTGGTTCCGGTCACCCTTCTGAAAAAAATAGGGTCGGTAGGTCGGGATTTTTTTTTATTTTATTTTATTTTATTTTTTTAAATCATATATAATACTTAACATGTAAATGCATTGTAACCTATGATATAAAACCATGTAATATCCCCACATTTTTACCCTATAAATGATTAAGCAATAGGGGTGTGGATACTTCAGGATTTGTCCAAGTTCCCAGGGCAGATGATCGATTTTAGTCTCAGTTCAAGCCAAACGATCGTTCTTAATACTATGGGACTTGATAAATACTATAGGTTGTTGTGAAGTGGAAACTTCCTAAAAGTTGTAAAGAGAAGGTGTATTTCCACCAAAATTTATATTTTCATATCATAATCTCGAATATTTCATTGGCCGCCATAACTTTTGAGGATGTCAACAAACCATGTGATCGGTAAAGTGTCGATATAGCTGACAATATGCTATTTATATCACATTGACTTTTGACAATATTTTATTCACAACAGATGTAAAAGAAGAGGTTTAAGTCTCCTTTAAATTTATCTCGTAACAGTTTAATAGGCTTTGAAGCCTCTGAAATATTAAATAACATGTGAAATAGATACGGATACGACAGTCCGCTCCGAACTCGATCCGAATTTATGACTGCACGCAAACTTCCTGATGGGGAATAACTTCAATTTTCGCGGCGTTTGAGTTCGTTTCTCATCAAATACTTCATAAAAAGGTTCCGATAAAGTAAATTTAAACTCTGCTACTTGATAAACTATGATAATACCGATTTACAGTTTCAAAATAACTACGATCTTGCATGCTGCTGATCTGTACTTATATAAACTTTGTCTGTCAAAAGTGGCCATAAAAACTAGGGTCGGTCATTTTATCTCTTAATTTTTTTTTTACTTTTTGGGTGAAAAAAAAGTCTAGGGTCGGCAGGAAAAAATAGGGTCGGTCGGGTGACTGGAACCACACCTATTTTTTTATTTGGCCTAATATTGGGATTTTATGCTATTTCTGGCAATTCTTTTAGACATCAAAATTTATTTTTCAAATAAAAATAAGCATTAATAAGTGTTTTAAACACCATTTGCTTGAAATTTTACAAAATATTTTCTTTCATAAACACCATATTTACAAAAATCAAATTATTCATTAAAAAGAAAAGTTTCTGAAAATGATAGTGATTCAACTTCACTTCAAATAACATGACACAAAGTGTCAAATTCATTTAACTAAAATAATCCATGATATCCTTGGAGATCTGAATAATTGTTTTGAAAGTGGAGCAGTTTCAGAAATTTATATTACTATCACTTAGCAAGATCTCCCACAAGGGCCTAAGTAGGGGTGATCAAAGAAAATATAATGCTGCATAAATGACTTCAGTCATCAAAACTATCAGAGGAAAACATATGAAATGGTTAAAAATAAGTCGACGAAAAATCTCCAGTTTTCAGACCCAATCTCCGGCTGAAAATTTTCAAATCTCCAGTTTTCAGCTGACAAGTTTATCACATGTATGACATAATGTTGCTTGTCACAAAAGGAAGGTTGGGATTGGTTTTGGGTATTGTGGCCCCGCCCGTTTTTTTAAAAAGGGCCAAAAAGGGCCAAATTAGGTGTTTTCATATATTGGGCTGTAGAATATTCATTATTTATCAGATTTTGATGGGGTTTCTTTCAGTGTAATCCTTAGGAAATTTGGAATCGGATGTATGTCAACGGATTTCATGTCACATGTACCGTTAATGAGATAAATGGGTCCCAAATGGGGGAAATCTCAAAAATCTATTTTTTTCATTACTTGTCCGATTTTGATGCAGTTTTTTTCATTAGATTCCTTATGAAAAATTGATATGGCACTCAACTTTTATATTTTTGGTAACTTGTTTCCTTTCCGAGCTATGAGGGGCTGAACGGGGCCAAAATTGCAAATTTGCTGATTACCTGAAATTTTTATTTTTCATCGGATTTCGATGGGATTTTTTTCTTTGAATTCCTCTTGATATAAGCTTTCAGTAGTATGTCAACGGATTTTGCGTAGCTCATACCGTTTCCGAGCTACAAGGGGTCGAACGGGGCAAAATTGCAATTTTTTTAAATATGTGAAATCTTTTTTTTCCATCAGATTTCGATGGGATTTTTTTCTTTGAATTCCTCTTGATATAAACTTTCAGTAGTATGTCAACAGATTTTGCATTGCTCTTACCATTTCCGAGCTACAAGGGGTCAAAGGGGCCTAAATTGCAAATTTTCGAAATATGTGAAATCTTTATTTTTCATCGGATTTCAATAGGATGTTTTTTCTTTGGATTCCTCTTGATGTAAGCTTTCAGCAGTATGGTAGCGGATTTTGCGTTGCTCTTACCATTTTCGAGCTACAAAGGGGTCAAAGGGGCCAAAATTGCAACTGATTCAAGGTCTTTATTGTGTCCATTTAATTACTGTATCAAGCTCTTTACTATGTCTTCATTCATTCGAATTGCACTCATGTTCAAATTTCAGTATTCGACATGCTGCGGTCGTATCATGCTGCGCTCGGCGTAGCCCTTTATTAATTCTGTTTGCAGTTTGGGGTGAAATTTCAGGTATATACAAATGTAGTTGTAAATGTATCTCCATTTATAATCATCTCTCTGTCCATTATTCATTTCCCTGATACACCTGTACCTCGTGAATATGTAAAATAATGTCTTCAAATTTGTATTCACCCTTTTACCAAAAACTTGGACCAAGGGGTCCAAGTGGTATGGATTTATTTTGAAATATGCTTATTTGGGGGCTTTAGACCAACAACTTCTGAATGAAATTGCTTATAGTCTTCTAGATTTTTAATAAGTTGTTTTCTACGAAACTCAGACCAAATTTAATGGTTCAAGTGCTTATTTTTGCGGGTTGCAAAGGACAAGGTGTGATAAGGGGTTGATTTGGCCCAAGATTCCAGTGAATTTCCGAGTTGCACCTCAAGATTTTCTTTCACATTCTTTTCAAAGCTTAGATCCCATTTACAGAAAAAATAGGAAAGTTAAAACCAATGACGTCACAATAGGTACAGTTCTGACATAATAAAAAGACTACTTTTGAGCATTTTCATAGAAAGATACCGAATTTGGCAGATTTCCGAACAGTATTCCTAACCGGAAATATCGAGCACATTCAAGAACCAATTAGATAATTTACCAACTTATCGGTACAAATGAATTGAACTTCTCATACAAATATTTTGTGGTTCTTGCATGTGCTCAATATTTCCTATACAGAAAAAGTTGTCAAATTTGTCATTTTTCTACAAAATCTTGAATTTGTCCCTTTTTCTAGACTCAAAAACTCAATAATCATACATCAATATTTGAGAAATGGTACTGTTTACTGAAAAGCCATACCCATAGAACATTTAAATGAGAAAATTTTGTGAATTAAACTAAAGTTATTTTTCAGGCCAAAAAAGGCCCTTACCGCCCCTACTCCTTTCGCAATTTCTTTCAGTAAAGCTAGGTTTTTTAGCTCACCTGGCTATGCCAGGGTGAGCTTTTGCCATCACTTGGCGTCCGTCGTAAACATTTTTCAAAAATCTTCTCCTCTGAAACTACTAGGCCAATTTAAAGCAAACTTGGCCTGGATCATCACCACGGTATGTACTTTCAAAATTGTATCCGAGGAGTCTGAAAACCACACAACATGGCTGCTGTTACTAAAAATAGAACATAGGGGTAAATTGCTGTTTTTGGCAAATAACTTTAAAACTGTTGCAGATATATATATCAAAAATCTGACATGTAGTAAAATTGTTCAGAATGCCGAGATCTATCTGCTCTGCAATTTTGAAGAAAATCGGAAAACCTGTCTGAGAGGTATAGCCCTTTTTCCGTAAATTTTTCAAAATTTGCAGATTTTTTATTTCAAAAACTGTAACAGATAAAGGTGAAGTGTAAATTAAAAAAATGTTCAGCATATCAAGATCTACATACTCTGAAATTTTGAAGAAAATCCAAAGGCCTGTGTATGATTTAATGGCCGTTTTTCACAATTTTTTTTCCCCAATGCCATATGGTTATGGGTTATTTCCCTTTAAATTCTGTGTTCAAATCTTCTTTGGTTAACTTTTCTCTTTTAAGCTTAAGAGAAATTCCCTACTATCACTTCATTTAGAAAATTATTTTTTCCATAATTAAGAGAAAAAACAATGTTTTTGTGCAAATTTCTGCAATTTTTGCAAAAATACTTTCTTAATCTTTACCTTATTTCATGTAATAATGATTTTCCTATATAAACATATTGTGTATTTTACAGGGACTTTAGTGTCTAATCACTATGACCTCTGCTGACATGAATGTTGAAGTAGTGTATCAGCTTCATAGACTGCTTAATGACAAAAATATTACTAAATAAAACCTTTAGTGAGCAGTTGATGAATTAACCTTGAAAACCATAGAATGGATTTGAACAGAAATTGGCATTAATGATGCTTATGAGGTGCTGACTATAATATATATATGTATTGTGACTTTTATGCCTAAATGTCATCCAACATGGCCATCTGCTGGGAACTTAATTTATTACTCGACTGTATGGAAAGAGCATACAAAGAATTTTTTATCAGAAACAACTTGGCTAGTCACAATGTATCTTAGATGGTCCCCTTCAAAACAGATGTCCTTCAAGTCTACACCTTATGCAAATTGGCTACCAATGGGAAACATAGTTTAATATAGGAGTACATTCAAAGATCTTCTTCTTTAAAACCATTTGGCCAGTTGGAAATAAACTTTGGCACAATACTTAATTTTCTTTAAAATTGTGTTCTGCAGATCCATCCCTTATCCAAGATGGCATGCAATAGGGAAAATAGTTAAATTAAAGTTGGATCATATAACATATAGACAATAACAGTACATTGACTTGACATAAACACAATATAAGGATGAGGCTTAGAAACGCTGGAAAATGCGAGCCTGTGGCGAGCATTTTCACCGTTTCGAGCGGAATCCTTATATAAAGTTTATGTCAAGTCTATGTACTGTTATTGCGTTCAGGGGTTAATCCCACCTTTTGTACCCAGGGTCCTGTGCCTTTAAAATTGGGAAAAATCACGCGATTTGTTCAAAATTGGGAAAAAAAAGTAGTGAGTACAATAGTTGATTTGTATAATGTGCTTTCTTTTTTGACTCTCTTTTACTGCAAAGCTTTTTCAAAGTGATCATGCATGAATAAAGAAATCACATTATCAAGCTTACTTTAAGTGCAAACTTTTCAATTCTAGAAGTTTTTATATTTTTTAGAAATGTCAACTAGCTGTCTCTTCACATAGATGGGTTTTACTGACGGTGCCAGTTGATAAAAAAATCCAAACTGTCACACATTGATGACTAGTTTAACGTACGTAGTGAGTGAAACAAACAGTTCGTTTCACCAAGGATTTGTATACTATACAAATCCTTGGTTTCACTCACTTTGCTAGTAAAAGTTACTAAAACGGCTTTTATTGCTTAAATTTCTGTGCCTTGATAAAGTTATGAATCCATTGGGTGCCGATTTTGTCAACTTCTCGATGAATAAACAATCTGGTACCCAATACCCAATTACGAAAATAGCGTAAAACAAACCGGAAATGTAGGAACCAGAGCATACGTTCGGCATTCCTCTTGAGCTTTCATTACCGCGGTATCAGGTGACTGGTTTACCAAAAACTGATGGTTGCCAGTCTATTTCACATGTAAACAAAACGCGAAACTAACACTTTGTAACGACGTTGTTGGACACAAACACAATTGGGAATTTTATATCTTTAAATTGGGAAAAATTAGGTTTTTTGTCCATTGGGAATGGGGCCGAAATTCGGCCCCTAAATGCACTATAGATTAGGCCCGGGTGTTTATACTGCAACATAAGCAAAGCAAATTTTAGGTAAAATTTATCGGTAAAAATGATGATTTAAAAAGTGAAGCGCACGTCGCTAGCTCGAGATGAATCCATGTTTTCTTGCAACGTCATGGAACAATGTCTACGGAAACACATTGTTGACGTCATTGAGAAAGTGTTATATGGTCAGTGACTGTATATCACTTATGTTTATACAGTCAATGCAGTTTACTTACGCAAATAGAGAGGTTGCAGTATAAAAATGTTTATTTACATAGTTTGAAAATGAGACCCTTTAACATATAAGTTGATTTGAAGTTATGTATTGGCCATGGTCCAGGTGAGCGATACAGGCTCTTGAGAGCCTCTTGTATTTTTGTGGGGTGTAATATTCATGATTCGTTGTCTTTCATTATATAGTCTTGTACAAATTTTATTTTGCGGTATGCAATTTTTTCAACATCAAAATAACCGCAAAAATAAGCACTTAATGGTATGTCCCTTGAAATTAATAACTTTTCATTATTTTCGAGCTCTGACCAATAACTTCTGAAGGAGTGACAAAATTCAGGCCAAGTAAATTTTTGCTTGTATATTAGAAGTCAAATCTTTTGAAACTTAAAAGTTTTTGGAATAAAGACCAATAACTTCAAAACCACATTGCTTACTATTACTTACAGTCTTCAACAGTTAACCACAAAACTCAAGCCAAATCAGTTTTAGGTTCACAGCTATAAGTGAGGTTTTTTGAGTAATGCCTCTTGAAACTGAAATTTATCATGTTTTTTCTAAACTTTAATGTTTTGTCTCAGATTTCTCAGCTTGTGTACAGGTAAACACTGAGTTAATTTTGTATTTGGTTTTAAGCTTCGGTATGATGAGTTGTACTGCATATTCCACTTTTAAGTCAATCACACTTCTATATCCTATTTGCTAATAATTTTGTTTTTCCCATTATAGCAATATTTTCAATTTTTATGCCCCCAGATTGAGGATCGGGGGCATATTGTTTTTGTCCTGTCTGTTTTTCTGTGCGTCCGAAACTTTAACCTTGGCTATAACTTTTGAACTATTTAAGGTAGACTTTTGATACTTGGCAAGTGTATAGGTCTAGTCAAGAGGAACATATATATGCAAAAAAAAATAGGTCAAAGGTCAAGGTCATAGGGGTCAAAAAGGGGTAAAAATTGGAATGTGGGGGCATATGTAGTGTTTCACAAACACATCTTGTTTTGTCAAGGATTTCTCTGCTTGTGTACATTTGTATGTAGTATTTGGTCTGAAACTTAACTATAGTAATTGTACCATATCCCCTTTCCAGTTCATCAATTTGCTATTTTTCTAGACATTGATAGCAAAGAAGGTTATATAATGTGGCCCATAAGGCTACAGGGCTCGCTCATTCTTCATATTCTAGTGAATAAAGATATTTAAAATTATGGAAAATTTCCCCAAAAATGTTTACCTTGGCCATTCACACACATACAATGTACAAAGTTTGATTCCCATTTGACTTAAAAGGCTTAAACTTCCCATATACTTAACCCATGATTGCAAAAATGTTAAATGATTTGATTCCAATATTTCTTAAGGTTTTACTTGTACAAGCGTAGGTTGCCGAAATAGCTGTCCTTTCTGACACCTCATTTAACATTTGTAGATCAGCTATATTGTTGTTAAAGTAAATGCATTATTTTTTTTTAAGAAATAAGATACAAAACAAGTGTGGATCGTATTGCAAGGCAATACAGAAGTCCCCTACCGGTGGAATAATTCTTTGTTATACCAGCAAAAATAGTTAAAGAAGAGAAGTTTTCGGAGCCAAAGGCCCATAACTCCGTCAAAAATCAATGAACCCAACCCATACTCAAACTTGATCTGTAACCCATAGTTGTTGAGTAAAAATGCAAATATGAGCTTAATATCTGAAACGATTTAGAAAAAATTTTCAAAAACCTATATTTTACCAAAAGGCCCATAACTCCGTCCAAAATCAATGGACCGGAACCAAACTCGAACTTGATCTGTAACTCGTAGTGGTAGACTCACATAGCAAATATTAGCTTCATATCTGGAAAGGTTTAGAAAAAAAGTCCGGAAAACCTATATTTTACCAAAATTTTCTAAGTCAAAGGGCCATAACTCCGTCCAAAATCAATGGACTGGAACCAAACTCGAACTTGATCTGTAACTCATAGTTTTAAACTCACATAGCAAATATTAGCTTCATATCTGGAATTGTTTAGAAAAAAAGTCCGGAAAACCTATATTTTACTAAAATTTTCTAAGTCAGAGAGCCATAACTAAATCCAAAATCAATGGACTGGAACCAAACTCTAACTTTATCTGTAACTCATAGTGGTAGACTCACATAGCAAATATTAGCTTCATATCTGGAAACATTTAGAAAAAAAGTCCGGAAAACCTATATTGTACTAAAATTTTCCAAGTCAAAGAGCCATAACTCCATCCAAAATCAATGAACTGGAACCAAACTGGAACTTGATCTGTAACTCATGGTGGTAGACTTACATATTAAATATTAGCTTCATATCTGGAACGGTTTAGGAAAAAAGTCCTGAAAACCTATATTTTACCAAAATTTTCTATGTTAAAGGGCCATAACTCTGTCCAAAATCAATGAACTGGAACCAAACTCGAACTTGGTCTGTAACTCATGGTGGTAGACTTACATACCAAATAAAATTATAGTATAGGAAAAAAGTCTGGAAAACTGAGTGTGACAGACTGACAGACTGACGGACTGACAAAGTGCAAACCTAAAGTCCCCTTCGGCGTAGGAAAATACAACACTTAAGGACCTGAAACTAAAAAAAATAATAATAAAACAGGATATTACAAGCCATTTAGATAAGTAAAAGTTGTTCTGCTCACATGAATATAATTGTTTTATCTTTCTTTTGAAAGATGTGTTTGATGTGCCATTAGAAGGACACTAAGATCACTATTTTAAACTTTTCTCATTCTACAATTTTAGCTAGCCAGTGATGGGATATGTAGAGAATATTCTCAGTATTATCTGGATAGAGCAACATATACCTTTGAACAGAAAAATGGTGAAAAGATTGTCAAAGAAGTAAAGGAAAAACTCAGCGATTACTTTAACAAGAAGAAAAGAGCAGCTTTGGTATACGTATTTTCATCCACACAGTTATTTACACATGTAGTTACTTTCAGTAATAATGATGTATTTAGTTGACTGTTGTATGTAAGGTATAGATACAGAATGTAGAATAATAGAAGTTTTGTTTCTGATATGTCAGATTTTGTTGACAAAAATGGACAAGCACCTTGTGAGTGAAACCATTATTGGAGACAATATTCTAATTATTAAAAAAAAACTTCTACTATTCTTTTTGCTAGTAATTTACAGTAACATTTGAAAAAAAATGTAATGTGCTAAAATCATGGAAATTGTTAAATTGATGAGCTTCTGATGAGTTTGTGGGTATATTCATATGTACAAAAGCTTCAATTATTTTTACAACAGTAGCAAATACAGAAAATACTAGCTGAATGAGATTGAAAAAAACAACAACAAAATTACAGATTATAAAGTAAAATAGATCTAAATTTCATTGTTTTTTCTATGGTGGTTAATACTTTTTAAAGCTATGTTTCATAAAAAAATTGTTGCATTCTGGTAAAATAGTAGCTGATGAAGATATGGTATCACATCTATATTTCAACTATATTGAGGCAATTAGTTTTTTCATGTGTTTTTAGCAAATGAAAATAGAGTATTATTGACCAACCTTGTATGGTACATGATACTGCTTTCACCAGTGCATAAAGATATCATATGGAATATTATTGAAATATTCATTCAGTACAATTTTGTTTACATAGTATTATTTGACATTTAATTATGGTTTCGCTTTTTTGTAGAAACTTGCAGAAAGAGTAGAAGAATTGTATGACACATTCATGTCACAAAATAGAAGTCTTCACTTAGCATCATTGTCGTCTCTGAATGAAACATTTTATCTAGATTCTGATATTCCTGAAAAACTTCCTCCAGATCTGAAATTTATGCCGTATGTAGAGTTTTTAATTTATTTGAGAGTGGAGTCTCTAAAGATTTGATTCTCTATACAGTATTTTCTGTCACCAGTCTTAAGTATAATTTTGAAAATTAACCACACCTGGAGAATTTACTCTTTGGGGTTTTTCAATGCTTTCTTTTAGAGCATCACTAAATAGATTACAGATAATTACATCTCTGAATTTTTTGAAAATTACATAGAAGATGGGGGTAATATTTATGTATGACAGTTTGTATTGTTACATATATTTTAAACATGGATAAATATTAGAAAAAAAAAAATTTTAAGTAACATTGTTTCAAAGGTTAAATATCAGAGAGCATGTTAATTATTTGAATAGTATTTGCAGTGAAATTTAATTTTTACTTCAAAGTGTAAAATCAGAACATTTTTATATTTGTATTCATCAGATATTTTAAACAACCAGTAAGCTGGGGTCATTCTACAATAAAGATAGCAGACGAAGTCCCGAGGGATGACAACACTACTATTAATACTGTCTATTTTACTGCTGGTTTAGAAGAAACTTTCAAGCAAAACCAGGAAAAAGATTCTTCTCTCAGGTAAGTAACAAGAATTAAACATGTTAAACTGTAAATGACATTGTAAGAAAAGATAAGATAAGATACTTTTATTGTACTATTAAGGCCTCCAGCCTACCATACCAATTTACAATAAGCTTTACATAAATGCCAACTACAACATTTCAATAAATTGACAGCATAACATAATTTAAATTAGCTGACATTGTACTAGTGTGATCCAGCAAATATAACTTAAATTTCCATTTTCATATTGACTGCACCTAGTGTGTTATTGACACAGAAGAATCTTTCATCTGTTAGTGTGTCGCTATATCTTTATGGTATCAGAATTACGGCATGATTCACAACTCTTCCTAATCTTCATTTCATTTGAACTTGCTTGAATTCTTCAATAAATATGTATATTGCAAATATTCACAATGGATTTTATTTTTATACCCCATCTTATAAATTTCAGGTGTATAATAACTAAATACCGAAGTTACTGTGAATTTATTTTCTGCATATGCGCATTTCGACAACTTATGTCTCTATAAAGGATTCCCCTTGTCCATCAGTCCGTCTGTCACACTATGGTTTGTGGATGATATGTTGATGTTTAAAGTTATACAATACAAGCATTTTCTCTGTTGCCTGTGACAAAAATTATCATAAGTGAGACAAAGGGTATCTTTGACTGAAAATTTTGTTGTTTTGGGACAATATATTTAACCATAAAATATATGTCAAGTTCCATACACAGACTGTGATTAGTCTGTATTTCAGAGTTTTTACAAATGTATTTACAAATGTACTACATTTGTATTGAATTATGCAAAATTTGCAAATTTTCAGATTTCTGGATGATAACTTCAGTTTACTTTGAAGTAAAGATTGAAATATTTTCTGACAATATTACTTACCATAAAATACAGGGCAAGTTCTTATTAAGTATTAGCTATAATAAAAACAGGCAACATAAATAACTTAAACACAAATGTCAATTTGCTGACAGCCCTTCGAACATGATGGACGCCGATTTATGATATAAAGTAACATATGTACATGTAATGAAGAATACAAAACACAGTATCATGAACTTTCATATACATGTATAAGACTTACAACACGCTGCCTATACAAAGAGTAAGCTGTACTCATTTGAAAAATAATTATGTATCTATCACCAATAACCAAGGCTTTCCAGGAAAAACCCACTAAGCATGGAAACCTGTATCTGACGCCAATGCTCGAGGTCATCTCAGGATATGGTGTCGGAACCTCACAGAATAATCATAAAAAAAGTGGTCTTGTATGTTTAGTTGTAAGGAACATCCTATTTTGAATCCTGTCAGATGGGTACTACTGTTTAACAAAATGGACTTAGTTACAAAATGTAGTGAAACATGAATTTTTTTCTTTGCATTTTTCTCAGCTTCTGCAACAGGGATTGATTTCAAAATAGGTATGCAGCCTCTCTATGATTAGTTGTAAGGAACGTCCTATTCTGAGTCCTGTCAGATATGTACTTCCTGTTTGACGAAATATGGACTTTCTAAGCTTCTTCAAGAAGGATTGATTTCAAAATTGGTATTCAGCCTCTATATGATTAGTTGTAAAGAATGTCCTATTTTGAGTCTTGTCAGATGTGTACTTCCTGTTTGAAGAAATATGGACTTTGTATGGAATGTAGTGAAACATAATTTGTCTTTGCATTTTTCTAAGCTTCTGCAAGGGGGATTAATATCAAACTTGGTATGCAGCCACTGTATGCAATTTCAGAAATGTGGTTTGTGTCCATACTTGTATTGTGTCTGAAGTTGTACTGTGTCCACACTTGTATTGTGTCCACAAACACTTAAATTTGCGCTTACCATATTGATTCAGGATTCAATGAGTGGGGGTATAATTGGTTGCGATTTGGTGACAGCTATTGTTCATCCTGAACACAGTTCATCACACTGTTCATATTTAGATTACTAGGTCATTGTTTACTGTGACAATGCATTAATTTTGTTAGAAGTTGTAAGTTGTATCCTGAGTTTAAGTTGTGTATTGTTAGCAAACAGTATGATTGATAACCAGAAGCAAAGAGTGTTGTTCCTCCAGTTGATGGGAGGGTTCTAACCAAGGAAAATATAACAACACTTTATGGAAAGGGCTATAGTCATGTGACCTTGACCTAGATTTTACAGTCTACATGTAACTCAAGTTTTATGATAATGGTAATTAATTTCTTAATATGGCTTTGATGTTGACAGTTCCATTGTCTAGTGGCCAATGAAAGGTTTTATGATCAGATCTGTTTCTCTAAAATAGAAGTGTTAGCTATTGGTCAATTGGTATTTAGCATGACCTCTGTTAGTGTAACAGTGGTGTTATCCCAGCAGTGTATTAATTCTGTTTGGATAAAAATCCTCATGGTAGAATTTCCACAACACTTTTTATATCCCCCCGAAATGTAGAGGCGAGGTATTACGTGATACCCTCAGTCGTGTGTCCGTCTGTCATCCCGTCCATATGTCCATCCATCAATCCGTCCCCTGAAGGTTTCCAACTGATAACTTGTGAACGAAATAACATACTGACTTTAAACTTGGTATGTAAGTTGTTTACCACAAAATTCAGACCGAGTTTGATTTCGTATTCAGAGGTCCAAGGGGTTGTGGAGTTATGCCCCTTGATACTTTGAAATTTTGTGAATTTTAGGGTTTTCGACTGATAACTTTTAAACGAAATAACATACTGCCTTCAAACTTTGTATGTAAGTTGTTTACCACAAGTTACATTTCGGGTTCAGAGTCCTAAGGGGTTCTTTAGTTATGCCCCTTGAAGCTTTGAAATTTGGGAATTTTAGGGTTTCCAACTGATAACTTTTAAACAAAATACAATGCTGGCTTCAAACTTTGTATGTAAGTTGTTTGCCACAAAACTCAGGTGAAGTAAAATTTTGGGCTCAGAGATCCAAGGGGTTCTGGAGTTATGCCCTTCAAACTTTAAAATTTTGTGAATTTTAAGGTTACGACTGATAATTTATGTACAAAATTAAATACTGTCTCCAAACTTAGTATATAAGTTGTTTACTAGAAATTCAAACTTAGTTTGACTTGGGTTCAGAGATCAAAGAGGTTCTGAGAGAGTTGTGCCCTTTGAAACTTCAAAATTTTGTGAAACGTGGCAGGGTATCATGTTATGCACCATTACTATTTTTATACAATAGAGAGCCTATCATGGAATAACCAGCAAAGTAGATATACATAGGTATATTTACATATCTGGACATTATATATCGGAACCCTTACGGTTCTCTGGTTTAAGTCGAATTTTCTATTCCATCGGCTCGATGTTACCTTTTTTACAGGTGAAAATAAACTCACCCAACACGTGACCTATCCATATAAATAGGTGTGTAGTACAGGTGTGCTTGGATAATCTCNCATTTTAATGGCTTAATAAAGTATGCTTACATGTACATTAACAAAGTTTGTGAAATAGCCTATATAGATGTTTTTAAACATGATTGTATATTTTTCAATATTCAATTGCTTCAAGTGTCTTATAGTACATTTTGATTATGTTGTCAGATGGCAGTACTTTGGGTCAACAGCGGGAATAGCTAGAATTTATCCTGGAAGAGAATGGTCTACAAATTTTGCTGGTTTTTACAATGACTATGACCCAAGGGTTAGACCTTGGTATATAGCTGCTACAAGTGGACCTAAAGATGTTGTTATTGTATTAGACTGCAGGTAAGATTGGTCGGTATATAGAAAAATTAATCTTTTAATAAGTCCTTGGTTATCATAGTTCTATTGTCAAAAGGGTTAGACATTAAAAGTTGTATTAGACTGCAGGTAAGATTGGTCGGTATATAGAAAAATTAACCTTTTAATAAGTCCTTGGTTATCATAGTTCTATTGTCAAAAGGGTTAGACATTAAAAGTTAGAGCTTCAGCGAGAACTTTGTATTCATCCCTTGAGACTGTAGAATTATGATGTTAACGACTTGTAGATAACAGATCTTTTATCTCTATAATGTAATTCTGAAGGTAAAAAAAATTATGTTTAAAAAATTAGAACCTCTTTGATCAATGCTGTGATGTGGAATGGAACTGAAATTGGCATCATATGGGAATACAGAAAACAAAGCTTTCATGGGTGATTTAAGATTAAAGAATGATGCATGTTTTGGGTATGGTTGTATTGAATAAGACCCAAAAATAGATCTATTATTTTGCTGTTTGAAGATAAGTTTGTAACATTTTCAGTATTAAATGAAATCACTCAATGTCTTGTGGAGATTGCTTTGATCTCCAGATCTCCAAAAGGTCAATATTAAAAAGATAGGGTTGAGAAAATAATTTAGTTTGTTAATTTCTGAAAAATGGCCCAAAAATTGTGTTTTTATACAACCTCAAAAATCATGGTATGGTGCAGGCATCTGCTTTGTTGGCATAGGCAGCTGTTCTATTGGAAGTATCCTTATCAAATTTGAGTATGATGATCTTTGGCACACTAGTAAGATGCAGTTATAAAATTACTGTAGGTGTCTCAGAAAAGTCCCTTCATTTCTGCTTTTAACTCATGCATTCGAACTTAAGTACCTTAAAGAACACAGTTGAGAGGTAGTACCAGAGTCAAAGTGATATCATTTTTTGCCCTTTATCTTTGATAAAAAGGTAGGATTTTTTGGACTTGATTTGCTCAAACTTTTGAATTGATATTTTTGTCCCTCAGAAATAAAACCATTACATTACATAGAGAGATTTGATTTACCTCTAAATTCAGTCATATACTTTTTAAATTTCAGAGTGCAAATCAGTAAGACAATACAAATCACAGTTTTGTAGTTCAGTCTTAGCACTATAAAAAATTTAATATTTTAGCTCACTTGACCATGAGAGTCATTATGAGCTATTTCCACCATTAAATGTCGTCATCTTTCTGTTATTAATCAACCATCATTTGTTGATTTGTCAGATGACCTCAGAAACCACTGAAGCAAATTCAACCAAACTTCACAGGAATGATGTATGATTGGTCCTTCACAAAAATGCACAACTCTTTTTCAGAAGTAACATGGCTTTTGAAAGAATAATAAATGTGTAATGTTGTTATATTTCATTATTTCAGTCTTTCTATGATGGGTGAGAAGTTCAGCATATCAAAAGGAGTAGCTAAAACTGTGATCAATACCTTAACAAAACAAGACTATGTCAATGTTATATGTGCAAGAGATTCCTATTGGGATGATGTTGGCAAGTAAGTCATATGTTTTGGTCATTTATATTAACCCTAGTACTGCCAGCTATATTTAGATTATTCACTACTGCTGCTGCCGTGATGTCAATTAAGCTCTGCATCTCTCTGTGCCAGCTTGTTTTGATAAATTTTATTATTTAACCCCATGTTAATATTTTGCCAATTTATTCAATGATCTGTTGTTTTTTTGTAATAACATTTATGTATTTATTTTTCAGAATTGAACAGGCTTTTCCATGTTGAAAAAAATATAATTTTATGTTGAGTATTTCTTGAAATATATCAAATAAAAGGATATAATTAATTATTAAGTTCATTATTAAAAATTAAATGAAGTCAAAAGCAAGATGGGTTTATATCATCTATTTCTTTTATTCCCATGCAATTATGTCGTGAAAATGTTGTTCCAAGTAATATTTTCCCATTTTGGGAAAAAGGGGGATCAAATTTTGACAGTCCTAGGTTCAAGAAATCTGCCACGTACCTGTTCGTCTTATTTGATTTATCCCCAAAATACAAACCCATGCAAAAGATAATCAATAAAATCATCAATCGTGTCCTGATTATCCATAATTATAAAGTTTCAACGATTTCTTTGTCAACCGGGAGCGCACGTGTTTCTCGATTTTTCCCAGATCCAAGAACCCAGGAACTGCGCAATTTATTCATTATTTTCCGTGTCATCCTCGTCAAACTCAAATATTAATGCCCAGAATCAACGTTTGTAACCTATTCCCCTAAAAAATCGTGATTTTTAGCCTCAAATAGCTCCCATCACACGTCAGCGTCAACAACTCCATCTCCGACTTTGTACACAAACAATGTGTAATTCCCACATACATTTATTTCCGAATGGAGTATCGTAGAGAGCCAATGAAAACAGTTCTGTATAGGAAATTCCTTCCTCTGACGCGTTGTTTA
>MJUU01036911.1:614-22674 GCA_002080025.1 Modiolus philippinarum | reverse complement strand
ATGGAGATATGCATGAAGAAATATAATTATTGTTCAAAACTAGGAAGGGGAGATAATTGAACTTCGACTTTTCATTGATTCCCCATATATGGGTTACCTCATAAGCGCA
The DNA here is from genome assembly GCA_002080025.1 of Modiolus philippinarum. Lineage (NCBI taxonomy): Eukaryota > Metazoa > Mollusca > Bivalvia > Mytilida > Modiolidae > Modiolus > Modiolus philippinarum. The sequence goes on along the minus strand of MJUU01036911.1, from coordinate 22,565 downwards.
ACTCCTCTTAAACCACTTGGAAGAATTTAATGAAACTTTACACAAAGTAAGAACACTCTATGGAGATGTGCATGAAGAAATATAATTATTGCCAGAAACCAGGAAGGGGAGATAATTCAACTTTGAGTTTTCATTGATTCCCTATGTATGGGTTACCTCTTACGCAAAACTCCTCTTAATCCACTTGAAGGTTTTTGATGAAACTTTAGACAAAGGAAGAACACTATTTGTAGATGTGTAAAATGTCAAATAGGCTGAAAAGGGTGAATTTTATATTTGTCTGATTTAGACAGAGTGTTTTCATTGGAACCCTTGTGAAAAGTTTTTTTCTTGAAGATTATATCATTGTGTCCACACTTGTACTGTGTCCGCACCTGTATTGTGTCCACACCAACTTAATTTTGTACTTACCATATCGATTCAGGGTTCAATGAGCGGGGGGTATCTTTGGCTGCCATTCGGCGACAGCTCTTGTTTCCTTTGTTTTTGGAACGTCTCGTTTGTATTTTTGTGTATTGGTGACGGTAATTTGTTTACAAAATTGAAAACAGAAAATTTAATAGATTCTTTATTTAATTAAGATTTATTTCTTGCGAAACGGATAAAACGGATATTGCTTGTCAAAGTTTGGGAGAGCTTCCTTGATAACTCCAGGTCAAACTCTTGATAAGTTCGGGTCAGCCAGATATGGCTTTTACGGAAGTGCTCTGCAGGCTGAGCAGGGAAAGACGATAAGTAGAATTTTTATAGCTTCACTATGTTAGATAAGGGGTGACATTTTGTTTTCATATATATATATGTTTATTTCATGTCATACTTAAGTGCAGATTGTTTCATGTGCCACTCGATAGTCTGCCTGTGTTGTAGTGGGTAGTAAATTAAAATATTTAGTAAATCAACCGAGGTAACAGACTGATTCTTTAGCTCACTTAGTTAGGCCAGAGTGAAAGAGGTCCAGGATATGACTTATTGTAGTGACATAAAGAAATTTTGAAATTTGGAAGGAGAATCATGCTTTCAGGTTACATTTGACTTACAACTAAAAACCCACGGTGGTTAGAAGAAGCTTACAAGGATTTTTGCCTGATATTTGTGTTACAGTCATACACGAGGGGGAGCCGGCCCTTTTGGATGTCTTGATAAGATGTTTTTAAGCTCAGGATTTTTATGATTAAAGCCTGGGATTTCGGGAAATAAATTCACGGGGAATTGGAATTCATTAGTTTCAAGTTTCTTTGTAGTTTGGATTTCAGGGTTTAGAAAAAATGAAGTCAGGATTCCGGGATGAGACTCCCTCTGGCTCCCCCTCATACATAGATAGTATGAAGATTCTTGAGGTGGAGGAGCCTGCATGTGTTGTAGTAGGTGATAGATTATCTGAAGTATGCAAATAGATTTGATATAGTATATGATGTTTTACAAGAAACAAAAAGATTATCTGAAGTATGCAAATAGATTTGATATAGTATATGATGTTTTACAAGAAACAAAAACAATTCAACCTGTTTTCATTTTATAGGTAAAATATTATGTAATATCGACATCTCCACAATCTGTATGCAAGTTGATCAATTTTAAGCAGTTTTTAGGCATATTTATATGTATAATATATTCATTTTAGTTTGTGATTACATATTGTTCACACTATTTTAGGATATTATACAAGAAGTGGATATGTACCAGGACCAGTCTGTAAATATAACTGGACACTTGTTTGGGATTTAGCTGAGGAAAAACAGAAATACCTCAGCCCACAGGTGATTAAGATATTTGTTTTACTTATTTAAGTTTTTCAATTCTTGGATTTATATTAAATGGTTGTTGTCTTGCCCACAAAGAGAAGTCCTTGAAATTAGACTTAGGGATAGTGTTTCTTGCGGTGGCAGGAAAATGCAGCATCAGCAATTTGAAACTACTGTTTTTTGGTGTGTATTACACGCACATATTTTCTCCCAGAAAGGTCCTAGCTAGAGGGGATGTGTTTTATACATGCGAACTTCAACAAAAGACTATTTTTTTTCTGACCACGACTAACTCAACTTCAGACTGGAAATGAGTATAAAATCCTTGAAGTGATCCAGATACGTACCTGTGTTTAATGAAAACAAAGTTTGCCAATGTTAACATGATTAGATGTGTATCGTTTTCTTTGTATACAGCATGTATATTCAGAGATTTCCCGGTACCCAAAATTTCATCTCAATCGTGTCCGCCATATTTGTTTTGATTAGGTGAAGCCGGTTCCGGTTTTCAGGAGTACAAGATACTTGCATGATAATGTAATTATAATTTATGAAAAGGGATAGTTTAAATGAAGTTAATTAATACATAAACAGAGAGTATGAAGATTAATAAGGGAATATCACTAAAAAATTTACCAAGACAAACTGTAATATTTACATATCCGTAACCGCCTTTGACTTTTAATTACGTTTGGAGAAAAACTTCCTGTGTTTACCAAATCAATATTTTTCGTTTGCAAATTCCCAAAATGTTTGAATAAACCGTAAAATAAAGACAGCTACAGTTATTCCTCGAAATATAAGTGAATAAAGCATTATGTATTCCATGTAATTCAGTCCACAAGGTAACTCTCGACGTCTCCAGACATTTTTTGGACAGAACATGTTGTTAAAAATTTACGTGCATTTTTTACACATGAACTAGATTTTTTCTGATTCTTTTCCTCTGAGAAAGGGGGTGCGTTTTATACAACAATGCGTTTAATACACACCAAAATTTGGTATTGAAAATTAACAAACTAAGGTTAGTTGTAGGTCTATAGTATGTGCAGTAGCATTATTATGGTTACAACACAAATCCCTGCTTAGTTTATTGCCCAAACCCCAGAGTCATGTATGAACAATCATGTTATGTTTTGTGTACAGCCTGTGCCAGTACCGGTAGTTCCTGCCACTTGATATTTTACAGGCAGTTGCGTCTTGAAGAGTACATACTTATTTCATGCCAAGATGGTGGCCCTGATCCCTTAGTCATGCATGAACGATCAAGTTAAGTTTTTTCCCAAGCAGTTAGTACAGCCTGTGCCAGTAGTCCTAGCCACTTAATATTTGGCATGCAGTGGCGTCTTAAGGAGTACATACTGATTCCAAACCCAAATGGTGGCCCTTGCCCTTTGGTTATGCATGAAAGATCACATTCAGTTTTTCTCAAGCAGTTTGTACAGCCTTAGTCACTTGATATATGACATGCTGTTGGGTCTTGAGGATTACATACCGTTTTGATGCACAGATGGTGGCCCTGGCACCCTTAGGCATACATGAAAGATCAGGATATGTTTTTAGCAAGCAGTTAGTATAGTCTGTTCCAGCAGTCCTAACACGTGATATTTGACATGCAGTTGCATCTTGAGGAGTGCATACTGATTCCACGCCAAGGCCGTTGCAATGACCCTATGAAAATTGGTATCTGATTAGTAGTAACAGATCTTTAAAAAGTTGCAACATTTTGCTTTTTTAAAGGACCAATTTACAAAATTTTGTAGGCCCTCATCATATTTACTAACTGTTTGCTTTATTGACCAGTGTTAGCGTCGAGCCCTGGTAGTCTTGTATTGCATTGAAAAGTTAGTTTACAGTTATTAATGATTCTGACAATCAAGGTGTCTAATTATTACCAAACACATTTTCAGGCAAGGATTTTCAGTTACCTTATTAAAGATGATGCTGAAGAATTTCCAGGAAAGTTAGCATGTGATCACAGAGGAAGTATGGTCAAATTAAGTATTGGTGAAAATTTAATTTCACAGATGAGCAATTACTTTGACTTCTTGTCATCCAATGCAAAAAGTACTGAACCTTTGTGGACATCACCATATCTGGATGCTTGGGGACTTGGTTTAATGGTAACTTACGCTGTACCTGTTATAAGTAAACAAGATGGAAAGTAAGTAATATATGATAGCTTTTTGTGTATTATTGCAGTAGATAATAGCAATTGGTCAAGAAAACTTTAGAACACAATTGATTAGACAAGCAAAATTTTTTATTTAAAAAATAAATTGTATTTTTTTACTTTTTGGAATTTGACATACACATGTATTAATATTTATGTCTCAATATTATTCAAGTATTTTTATAGAAATTTTAGCTTAGATATATTATCAGTATTATATATAACTATTTATCACATATTTATGCTTAATACAAAGACTTTTGCATATGCAATAACTGTAATGTTTGTTCACCCATATCACTGCCCCTGGCAAATAAGTGGTTATCATGCCCTGGTGCACACATTTTGATGATGTCATAGTAGTGTGACGTTTATTATATACGCATCATGTATTTATGTTTGACAATGGATTCAAACTGAAACTTGACTAAATTGAAAAAAAAACACACATGGAAATGCTCATTTATTTCATTAATTTAAAGACAGTGTCAAACATAAAGATGCATGAAAACAGACTCGCCACGAAAAAAATTTTCAGAGATCAGCAGGCTCCACTCTTCAATTTTCGTTTTGTGATACCCTTCAGAAGTGGTTTTTGGAATGTTTTTTTTTCTTTGATGTTGAAAATTAAGATTGCTTATTCAAAACGTGAAAAATAGTCGGATTATTTAATGTTGTTTTCCAAATTGTCCCTGATATCATTTTCTTTAGAAAATATTTTTGTAATATCAAAATTAAAATACTGTGTTGATTGTTTTTAAAGATGCCTAATTGTGTTTTTTTTATTTAAAAATTCTACATTAAACATGTGATAAACAGATTATAACATGTCCTTTTCCATATTGGCCCTGGTATCATCCCTCTACCCATATCGGCCCTCGGCTAGCGTCTCGAGGCTGATATGACAGTCTCGGGATGATACCAGGGCCGATGTGGAAAAGGGCATGTTATAATCTATATGTATGTCCACATGTTTAATACAATGATTAGCTAACCTGGCTATTGAAGGTGAGCTTTGCCATCAGTTTGCGTCCATCATCCAACAATCATAAACTTTGGCTTAGAAGAACTGCGGAATGGAATTGAACTAAACTTGATATGAATGATACTTATTGGGTGCTGACCAAGTGTTGTTATGTTGGTACTGATGTCACATATAACATTTCTGTCAGTGGAGAACTTGGTTTTACCTTGGACACTATGGAAAACTCATTACAAAAATCCTCCTCTAGGGGGTGCTAAATAGATTTTAACCAAACTTGGCATGATAGTTATGAGGTGCTGACCAATTGTTAAACTTTTGACCCTTTGGGAAATGAATTAAAAGAAAGGAATTGAACAATTTTAACCTACATCGTAAATTTACAAGAATAATCCTTTGACATGGTCCCATTCGAAGTTGATTTTTATGTTTGTATCTCATCAAGATAGCTGCAAAATGTGTTCAATAGTATAAGAAAATAATACCCCATTGGAAATGCATCTAAAGATTTCTTATGACAGAACTGCATGGCCTGTTGGATGATCTAAAGGCCATAATATAGATTAGTGGTACAGGCTCTTTAGAGCCTCTTGTTTTTTTGTTTGTTTCAAATGTTATTTGACTGTTTCAGGACAGTTGGTGTCGTTGGAGTGGATGCTACACTTGATGAAATTGAAAATTTTCTGACCAAACATCAGTGGGGAGATGTCATATCATTTCTTATCAATGATCAAGGGGAGACAATTTATCATCCAAAACTCAGACCCAGCACAAATGTGAGTATATTTTAAAGTGCTATGAATATGTCAATTACCATCAAATTTCAAGATATTTTGTGCCTTCATTTTTTATTGCACTGGAAACTTGATAAAAGTGAAAACATAGTTAAAAGTAAAAACAAAAACTCATAACCTATATATGCTTTTTATTTGTGGCATGTCTTTAATAAGAGAAACTCAACTCCTAAAATAAATTTTATCAGTTTGTTATAATATTATGTAATTTTCTTACACTCAGAACCAGTATTTTGAAAACAAGCACATTTCTGTAGAAGAAATAAAAAAAGGGAATTTATTGTGTTTCAAGTAAACTACTGTAATGCATTAAAATACAGATTTCCCAGATTTTTCATTACAGAAGGAAAGCTATGCAAAAAATCCCTTGGAGATACAGAATAGACAGTTTTAATGTGATCATCTTTATATTAACAAATGTTGAGTTATTTTATCCAACAAGGATAGAAACATACCCAAGATTTTGTTTTACATCTGTCTAACCATCCATTTAATAAACGATAAAAGGATATGGAATAATGCACACGAGACAAAGTCTCTTCAAATACATGGTAAAACCAAGGAATAGGAATTGAACAAGGCTTTTATTGCTTTTCTCTCTCTTAAAGTCACCATGAGATCTTCAACAATGAGCTTTGCTGATAGTAAGTTCAAGATGGCCCCTATCACTAGTTTGGAAGGAATTCATTGCTAAATGCGGAACAATGCTACATTTATGTTACTGCTAACGAATGGGTCTGGCAATGTCTTCTTACAACTGCTGTCTCTTTGTTCATCTGCTTTAACAGTATATACAGTCAAACTACGATGGCTCGAACACCCAAAGGACCGATGAAAACATTTCGAGCCAAAAGGGGTGTTCAAGTTATCGTGGTCAAACTTTGTTTAAATTTGAACCAAGGGACCAGACAAAGGGTTCGAGGCATCCAAGGTCTTCGAGTTATTGCAGTTTGAGCAATCGAAGTTCTACTGTAGTTTGAATGCTATACTTGCATTACTTAGAAGTGATATATAAGGATCATTATATTCAATATTTTCATCACATTCAGATGGAACTTGGAATATTTTGGATCAAGAAAAGCATATCACCAAGTAATTTCTCTCTAAATTTTCCCTTAAACAATACAGAAATGCTAATTGATATTTTGCCCAGTGCATAAATATATAAGACAGGTTCAAATCTTTTGTATTTTGACTTAGTTCATGACAGAACTTGTTATATTTTAGGTATAGAAAAATCACTGATTTTCCAAATAACAACAAATGACATCCTGATATTTATCATAAGAGCTTCAGTATATTCTATTGGTTTATCTTTCAGACAAAGATATTGTTATTTCAAACAATGTATGCATAATGTATATTTGATTTATATAAACATCTACAAAGGAAATGTTATAAATTTTGATTTTTGGGAAGCTTAATTGTTACTTTATAATTAGTTATTCTGATGTTGCCAAAATTGCATACTGTGAAATATATACAATCAAACTTCAAAGGCTGGAACACCCAAGGAACAGATGGAAACAGTTCCAGCTAGAGGAGTGTTTCGAGCTATCGAGGTCAAACATGTTCAAGCTTGAACATAGGTACAAGAAAATGGGTTGGAGACATCCATGGTGTTCCAGTTATTGCAGTTCCAGCCATCGCAGTTCTACTGTAATAGGGTCTGTAAGTCTCGTCATGTGACTCCGTGATTTCATGATAAAATTGAAATTTGAAAACGTTTCCCGCCAAAATATTACGTTTGCAGTTTATGACATCCAAATTTTTGTTTGAAACGTCATGTGTGTTTGTTAAAAATGTAACTTCCCGGTACAATTTAGGTACCCGGAAGTTTCAAAATTGAACGAGACTTACAGACCCTATTGAAATAAGAATTTAAAGTAAATAGTAGTGATCAGACATCATAAATATTTCAGTCTTCAAAAATAATATCTAGCAATTTTGAATGAAACTGCAAAAGTCGAATTTTTGTCATAAATTTGTGCAATGTTTTATATATGTTTCAGCTTTTGGAAGACCCCATTTTCATACCAGTTTTGGATTTAGAAATGGATAGTAAGGGTAAATTTACCCAAGTTTTAGAAAACATGAAGAATTTGAAGGAAGGATCAATTTACATTGAAAAGGCCAAGGATGGTAAAAAAAGGGTAAATATTGCTTAATTTATAAGTATACTCCATTTCAACTTTTTAGAAGCCATTACTGCAGATAACCTCTGAATTTACCCATAAACTTATTGCAATTGTTAGGATTAATTAGTAATTTTACAGGTAAATGTTCAGCTCACAAATTATTTATATGACACTTTAGCTAGTCACATTGGACAGAAATTTCTATCAAACTTCAAAAAGATTAACTTGTTTGGTAAGGAAAGAAAATTTTAAGACTGTATTGTCATAGCAAAAAGATAAAAAAATAAGGGTGGAAGGGACAACAGAGGCAAAAAGTTTTCATTGTCACTGTTAAAGGGAAAAAATAGGAAGGGACAGGAAATTTTGCCTTCTATACCTCCTAAGAAGCTACCCTTCTTGAAATATACAGAAGTGGTCTTTATACTCTATATTCTCCACTTATAAAATGTATACTCTGTTATTGAAAGATAAGTTTTGACCTTTTAAATTATCAGTGAAATATAGAGGTCATGCAAATGCACAGGTTGCTGGGATCTGAAAATGTGGCTTTTCTTTTGATAGTAACCAAAATTTTTTTAACCTTTTGACCCAGCTGAATTACATTTGTATTAGTAAAAAAATAAAAACATACATGTATTTAAAACCTGGACATGCCAAAAGGCCAGATAAGTTGTGAAAAGCTTTTTGTCTTTATGCTTTATCTTAGTAATCTGTGTCATATCTGTTCAGAATTTGAGGGATATTACAGGTGAGTATTGGTTCACTGATTCCTTGATTATCATTTTATTTTATTTGTAGACATACTATTATGCAGCCCTTAACGAGTCAGAATATTCCTTTGCCTACAGTTTAACTGATACAGACACGGTAAGCTTTTAATGTTTGATTATGTAGAGTAAAAGTATCCTTGCTTATTGAATACCAGAGAAATTGTAGGAATGCAACAAATGACATTGTGTCCAACACTAAGTAAGGCCTAATTATGAAACAACACCTTTATAGGCATTTTTTGCATCAACATGCTGTATTAGTATAATGAACTTGTTCTTGTTAAGTTTTACAGTAAAATATATTTAGAAAAATTTTCAGAGATTTGCTTTTGTCAGCTTATCAAACAATTAAGGTCCTTTTGAATGTTCCAACAATGCTATTGTATATTAATCTGTTATGGCCTGAAAATATATTTTGCTAAAGAGCTAACCAGTTGGTAAGTTAAATCACACCTACAGATTAATCAAATTACTAGATTTAATAACACAATATAAACTAGATCATAAACATTGGAGATAAAAATCACCACTGCTTTTAGCATTATCAAGTGTATAGCCTTGATCTTCTTTTAAACAGAAACTTTGATTACATGCATTGTTGTATGAATTTTATTGAAAGCCATAATTCTTTCCAGTGTGATATCTGTGTACCTATGAAATTCTTTCAGAGGGTTAAGTGATGATGCAAGGGAAATAAGTAATATCCAGTTTTATTTTGTTTTTTTACTAAAGAAAACATTTCATGGCAGATACTACTTAATGTTGCTTTATGTCCTAATGAATTAATATTTTAGACTTTTAGAAGATCTCAAGAACCTAAAAACAGAACAGCCTACACTACTAGTTATTACAACCTGTTAAATGAATACAAAAATCTAAGGAAAGAATTACCAGGTGTAGCAGACTATCTTGACATCAGAGAAAATGAAGGTCGTTATCCAGGACTACGAGTAACTTACAAACATTCTAGCATATTTCTCCCTCCTAAAAGTCACTGTGATCCAACTCAGTATATTTATGATGACAATTTGACAAACAAGACATTGGTTGCTCATCGTTGGATCAATAGTTATGGCAAAGATAAAGGATGTGAGTCTGGACAGAAATTCCATAAAGGCATCAGGTATTAAAAGCCTTCTAAGTTCAAAGGCTGTTTGTAAAATGATTACACGGGGGTAGGGGAAGCACAAAAATCTGATGTATTGTAGGATATATTGGAGACTTGGATTGAAGAAACACATGGAAATAGAAACAACAAATTTGAGCATGATTATGAACTTTTCAGATGTGTCCCCTCCCTCTCCCTATCAAATTTATTTCTGGAACAATTCTGAATGACATTTTCTGATTTGAAGAATTGAATTTAAAGGAAGCAAATAATAAATATCGATTTTGACATTAAACAGAAGTAGGGCAAATTGATTTTACCATAGTCCATTCATCTATTTGTTTGTCAATTAAAATATCAAAATTCTATAGAGCACCATTGTATACCAATTTATCAAGGTAAACCACTTCAGGTTTTACAAAAAGGTATACAAAAGTATTTCACACAATTTTATTTGATTAACAGACAAAAGACAGGAGTTTTGAGAGAATCGTTATAGGTGTTACTATAGGAATATAGATGAATTCACTGGAGATATAAAATTTTCGGAAAATAATTTATAATCCATCATAAAGACTACCGTCTTATCTCGATTTATTCGATGGCCAAAATTTTCGATACTTTTCATTTTTTCAGAAAAGTCAAAATTTTGATATCTTCAATTTTTCAACTATCTTCAAAAATCGTCTGGTGAAAAAAATCGAAGTTGATTGATTTGAAAGGAAATTACAATGATTATTTCAACAACACTGTTTAGGATGTACAAACATCGTTTTCTTTGTTAATATTATCAGTTTGTTACCTGAAATATTCAATAAAATATTTTTCACTTGTTTTATATGAAAAAGATCGTTCTGGACATGAATGGTTTGTTTACTTCCTTTTTCAAAGGGAGATAAATGAAGGTCACTTCCTGTATTTAAAAGAGAAATAAATAAGGAATTTCAAAGCATTTGCTTAATGAATAAACTGAAATTATTAAATAAAATTTGTATAAAAATAGGATTTTTAATTTTCCATTGTTAAAAAGTACATTAAAAGTGACTGAATGGTCAGTTTCAGGTGATAGTATGGTATGGTATGTGGGGGTTTGGAAGACGACTGCCCACTAGGGGCATTGCGCCTTGTGTTCTGAACATAGTTTACATTCAAACCTTTTTTTTCTGTGTATAATTCTAAAGTGATATATTTAAATGAGTTCCTGTTTTTGTTGGTTGGTGAGTTGAAAACTGTCCTTGTATGCTTGATGGTCTCCAGCAATGCCATGTCCCTAACTTATTTTACTTAACAAAGAATTATATAGTTTCTAAGATTTTCTGTAACATTTTACTTATTATTTCTTTAAGTAACTATTAATATTATCAACATAGACATTTTTATAGACTTAGTATTTACAGTTATTTAGCGAGTGTTATTTCTGGGTCTAACGGATTGCAACAGGAACTAAACTTCTTGAAATAAGAAGTTTAAAGTTAAACTTATCCTTGGAGCGGTTTATCTGTTAAATAGCATGAGGCTATGCGGAAATTTTAAACTTAAAACACCATTCAAATAACAAATTATTTTAATGTATACTTAAAAAGCAAATCATAATTTCGCTGGCAGTATTTTGATTGTTGCCCTTTGATCACAGCTGGCCGGAGGCGCTTTAACAGCATAACCAGATGCTGACATGCTGATCAAAGGACAACATGGACTCACCATGTTTACCTGTAAGTAAAAACTTTTTACACTTTTCTTTCCAAATACTCCAGATATTAAACCAAATAGTATGGCTGTAGATAAACCGCTCCTTGGACCAGAACTCCTACATGGGACTTCCCTATGTTTATTCTTATTTTATTACCATTTATTTATATTTTTTAAAGTGAAAAGAAGGGGGAGGGGCCTTATTTTAACACCTAACCTTTTATTGTTTTATTTATTATGACAAAAAAAATATTATAGGCCTGCAATACTCATACCTGGATATTCCCCTGATCTAAATATATGTTATAAATGTTTAACAATTAGTACTTAGTATATTAACGTTATATACAAACATGGCTTTGTAAAATCCCAATTTTGTTATCCAGGCTGTGTGTATCCGACCTATAAAGTTCACATGTAGGGTTCTGCCCTAGATTTACATAGTATACATATAGGATGTTACTATAGTATAATGGAGCTATCCCTATACAATTAAATAATAAGTGCTTAAAGCTTATTTAGTATTATAAACAGTAATTTGAATTATCATGGTGCACAATCTTTCCATTTAAACTGTTATAGTTATGTAATAATTCTCAAAATAAATATTTTACACCTTGTACCCTTATAATATTATTAATCAATCAAGTAATCTCTATCCCTATAGGTTTTTATATTCAGCCCAAAATATTGTGTTTTACAACAATTAAACACACAGTAAATTAACATATAAATGTTAACATTGCAAAATTATGATTGGCACTAATTCTATAAAAAATTTAAGCTCCATGTGTTACAAATCTCATGTTAGACCCAGCCATATAACTGTATAGTATTAAGTTTAAAGGTGAGCATCAATTTTATTGTTATTTTGAAGACAACTAATAGAGTTGTCTCTCTTTAGGCACATTTTACCTATACATAGTTTTGTCGCTACATCACAAAAATGGATTAACCAATCACTGAACAGGATTTCCACCCACAAGGATTGTATTGCTAGGTGCAGCTTACGAGGTCTGGAAATTTCAAACTGCTATAACTTCCTTGTTGTTAAAGATATTGTTATAAAATTTTGATGTGTTATTAATAATAGTGTACCAAACATATAATCCAAATTTCATGAAAAAATGTTGAAAAATAAAGACATAAATGCAATTTGAATTTTTCCAATACACAATTTTCAAACTGCTTTAACTCCCTTGTTGTTTAAGATATCGTTATGAAATTTCGATATGTTATTTATGGTGGTGTTCCAAATATATATTCCAAATTTCACCAAAACTGGTTGGATAACAAATAAATAATTTCAATTTAAAATTTTTTGCATCCGATTGTTTCACCTCTCAAAAGTCTACACAGGTAAAAAGTATCCGGATGTTCGGATTTATGTATTAAGAAATGTTTCAATAATAAGATATATATTTTTTTTTTTGGTTAAATTCAGAAGTTATTGGAAATCTTATAAAGTATATTTCTAATTAAGATATAATTCAAACTAGATCATTGTAAAATTAGTTTTATATTTATATAATCAATTATCTAAAAGCACCAATTTTAATTATTGGTAACAAATCAAAGCTGTATTTTAACATCTATTTAGAATTGAAAATTCATTTTAGTAAATGTTCAATTTCAATAATAGACCAGCTCACTACAATCCCAGAATACAAAGAATTTATAATAGAAAGAATTTGTTACGTATTAAACTGTATAAGATAAAAGCTGTAGGACTAAAGAGAAATTATACATCTGAGCCATGTGTTTATCCGAAAGGTGGATCCTGTAAGATATTTAAGTAAGAGAATTTAAATCTGTATAAAGATGTTGTCTGCATTGTGCTAGGCCATTAAGCTGGATCTTTTAACGTGCTAGCTCACGGAAGTGACTGTCCGCAGTAGACAGCCACCCCACCGGGTCCATTATACTTATAACCGGTGAACCAGTTTCTTAAAAAATCTATTTACAAGAATACATACAGATCGGTAATACTCTATTAATATAATTAGAATAATTTTATGGATAATTTGATTTGAATATATGAAGTAGTATCAAAATCACTGACGATACATATTGAAATTTGTTTTTTGCTTATAGTTTATATTTTAATTAAATTTTCAGTACAAATGTTCATACTTTGAATGTATTTATTTTAGAGCCCCAGTGTTTATTATCATTGTTCCATAACTATATCCATTTTTGTGTATTGATCGCAAAGCCTTCAAATTGTTAATATGGAAATTCAAAAGGGTTAATATCCTTTCATTAATAAATTGACACTGAAATAACAGAATTTATTTAATGCAATATTAATGCCAAATATAGAAGCATAAGATAGCTTGGAAATTTACATTATTATTTATTTTGATTTTGTTTGTTTGTGAACTTACAGTTCACAAACTGGTGAGTTTAGAGCACATACAGTATGGGAACACACTTCCCATTATAAATTAATATTGTGTTTGACTTTTACAGGGAAATTATATGTAACATATTTTCTATATTTATGCTGAAGTTGTCAGTTTGTATATTTTATTAAGTTAGGAATATAACCTATTTGGGATAAAACTAATGATGTTGAGAGGAAAGATAGATTAGCAATCTTTGAACGTTCTTGAATTCAGGTGATAGTCACGTGATTGGTGGCTATTTAAGGTATTACCCACGCTTGGCACTTGAGTAAAGTGTCACCTTTAATTATATTTTATGGCCTCAATTAGGAGTGGATATGGGATAGATGATATATAAAACAATATGACAAGCTATTGTCAAAACAAGTGTCCCAAGCCCAACTGAAGTTATCAATTAAATAAATTGCTATCAAAGTGAATTCATGTCTTCTATTACTATACCTGGTTTTTCAAAATTAATAATCAACTCTATTTTTGTTTTCTTTGCAATTTTTATTGATTTCCCCGTATTGTACCCCTATCAACACATTTTTGTTAAAAATAGAGAATTCATGCCAGATTGCCGAATCCCGTTTTGCCGATCACCAAATTGCCGAATCCTTATAGCCGAACCCCAGTTTGCCGACAGTCTCAATTTGCCGAACCCATATTGCCGCATCCAATGTGTGGTTTATTGTCATCATCTGTAGCTGGCGCATCTACAGAGTTCGTGTACTCATTGTATACTTCTTTCATTTGCTGAGTTGGATTTTTAGCTGCTCTCTGACCGTTTGATCTTTGCTGATACTTCTGGTTCGTGGTCACGTTCAGAGGATTTTAGTAGCTGGAGTCCATTTGTGTCTGATGTGTGGGCTCTACAGGAGCAGTCTGGGTTGGTACATTTCCAGCATTGGACACCAGCAGCAGTTCTTTTATCTCTGGAGTAGCAAACCTATATTTTCATTACATTGAAATGTTTGATGCAAGCTAATTATTTTTATTAATTATAATTAATTATCATTGTATTGTTTCTTTGAAGTACTTCAGTAAGCGTGATGATGTTGTTTTATTACAATTTAGTTAAAACAAAACATCTCATTTAGCATAATTCGTTGTTTGAAAAACACTCAAACCCTACCAAGTTAATTCAGCATGGCTAACTATTTGTTTTTGTAAAATCTTATCAAAACATGCCGCTTTGCTAACTATTTGTTCTTGCAAAATCTTATCAAAACAAGGGCAGGCCGCTTGTAATCAACTCACTTGTTACTGATAAATAGATTTGATGAAATGCCGACAAAATTAATGACAAAAACATCCATCATTTCGTTTTTGAAACTCCCCTTTTCAACAATGCAACACCATCCTTTTTTACCGTGTTGCTGGTGACATAATAATTAAGCGGCAATTCGAAAGTCGGCATATTGGGGATAAAATTCGAAAACCGAAATATGAAAATCAGCAATTTGGTTGTCGGCTAAATGGACGCGGCATTTTGGGAATCGACAATTTGGAATTCAGCAATTTGGAATGTCACCAAAATAGACACCGGAAATCATTATTTGTTCTGGATCGATACACAATAAAGTGATGACCTTTTTATGACAGCTTGTGTGTACAAATTACTATGACATCTTAGTAAAAGCTAATTGCGTTGTGATTAAATGAGTTTTATTAAAATTATCTGATCATAATAATGGCAATACACGAGTCTAATGAGAGAAAAATCAGACCACCTTGATCACATGATTCAGTCCAGGTAAAATGTAAACAACACGTTGAATAAGTTTAATTAATAATAAAACAATAAGAATAAGTTTAATTAATAATAAAACAATAATAAGTCTAAATAGCTTTATTTAAATAATAAAAACAACACAAATACTGCATAGCTTTATTAAAGAGATATAACAGGCACTAATAATTAGGTAACTGTCACCGGCAAACTTTGGGACTGATGACATATGTGCCGATTGCCGATTTCTGTTGAAAATTGCCTTGAAAATATAAAAAAATCATATTTTTCGACGTTTTTTCAAAATCCCAAAAAAGTGGTGATTCTGAGTGTCGAAAAATTCGAGTAATTACGGTATCTAGGGGAAATGAAATTAATGAGGACATAAAACTAACTGGAAACAAGTATCCTTATATACTTTTAACTTTATACATGTAAATATACTGAATGCATAATGTATTTTTCAGAGCTGATGTCTTAATAACACAACCGATAGAAGAATTATGGAAAACCAGAAGTTTTGAATCATTAGATCAAGTGAAATGGACCAATATAGGGTTGAGAAGTGGAGTATTTAGAACATATCCAGGTCATAGGTCAACTAGGAGTTACGATCCTACAAAGTACATATCTTTATATATATTGCTGAGAAGAAATGCAAATATTTGTGGTATTTTCATATAAAATTTGTAGCAAAATTAACTGAATGATCACACTGCAGCACTTTTACAATCTGAGGTTTTTAGTTTTGATAGATTTAATGCCAGTGTATTATGCTCATCTAAAGATTAACTTGTAATTGCATACTTATGTATGCCTGTCAGTTTTATCTCATGTCATGATATTTTTGATAACACCTTTAACTCACTCCCAATCTTTACAGTTATTTAGATGGTTTCAGATTTTTCAGATGAAATTGCTGCAGTGACTTGATATGCCAAATAAAGGAGATATTTCAAATTTTGCTGTCTGTCCCGTGAGGCTTCATCTAATTTGATGAGAAATTTACAGTTAACTAGATATGATGATAAATGCACTGAATACTTTTTTTGTGAAATTTTTATAATTAAAATTATTAGATGGAAAGTGATGTTGTCTGCCACAGACTTTGCTGAATGTTAGATGGAAATACATGTACCGTATATCAGGTTCTTTTCGTGTTGGGTTTGTTTGTGATTTTGGTGTTAAACAGTTCAGCAAAATATTCGCTGTGTTTATAATTTTGTTGACTGCTTCATCCAATGCATTTCAATGGGCATTGAAATTTACGTAAAGGCTAAACTTTGCGTACAATGATTAGCTGCAAACATAGCGAAAATTAAACACACACAAAAAAAATCCCGATTTACGGTATATAGTTGTCTGGTTTTGGAAATACATGATTTATAATAAGTAAGGATTATCACTAGATACATGTATCTCCTTCTCAGGTTCTATTTATAATTTCATGATATATAATATAATTGATATTGTGACTTTTTTCAGGAGACCATGGTATAAGAGGACAAGCAGTGCCCCTTGGAAGACCTCTATATCCACACCTTACATGGATGCAGCAGGGGTAGGAAAAATCAATACTATATCCCAGGCAGTATTTGAAGGAATGACTCAAAGAGATGATTCAGAGTGTATAAATATAACAAAAACAGGACCATGGCCTGGTGGATGTAGATGTGATCTGGACAGTGACTGTATCAGTAGTAAGATCCCCTTATCTCAAGTCATGAAATCTTTTTACTTGTTTCAGCAATGTAATGAGGTATTGTATCTGCTGTACACTGTCCATCTATTGTTCAAAACTAATTCACTTGCTAGAAAATGCCCCATCTGATAATTCCTAGATTTTGATTTTATGTTTGATTGGTGAAGTTGGTGTTGGCTGTCCTGGCCTTAAAGGCATGTGCGCTGTTGACATCACTTGGTGTCCATCAGTATCCATCTGTCGTCAAGTGTCTGATGTAAATTTTTTCAAAAATCTTATCTCGAAAACCACTAGGCCTATTTAAAACAAACTTGGTCTGAATCATTACCATGGTATATAGATTCTAAATTTTACAAAGATCATCCCCTCTGATACAATGTATCATATTACATTGAGCTTTATTATCACACTAGAAAATGAGACCTTTTATCATTGAGTTTATTGTCTATGCTAGCCTTGGACCAGGTGAGCCACAGACTCTTGAGAGCCTCTAGTTCTTAATTTTTTTAATTCTCTATTTATTATTCCAGAAAATGGGACTTGAGTTCATTTAAATATGATATATTGTTTTGCATTATCAACATTAAAAATTCCTTATATTTTACAAGCCTTGAAAAAAGGAATATCCAGAGGAAATAGCTGACTTCAAAAGTAACTTAAAAATTTTAAAATATATGGGTAGAACAAACAATGCCATCTTTTTAGCTCATTTGTCTTTAACAATTAATAAATTGTGTCTGTCATCTTTTTGTCAATGCAAATAACTTTTCAGTTGTCTTTGATGTTTCGAGTCAAAAGGTAGATCCAGCATGTTTGCACCTCAACTAAGTTAGTCACTAAATAATTTAACATTTGACACTATGGATAAAACATTTTAATATCTTCATCAATAAAACAATGGACCAATCCAAATAAAACTTGATCAGAATGGAATGGTCTTTTGATGATTCCTTATAAAAATATAAGAAGCATTTTTGCACCTCATTCATAGTTTAACAATGGACTTTAATGGGGACAATTTAAAACATGTTCTGAAACATTATGTGTAAATATACATGTATACATTTATTTAAAACCAGAAATGTACAGCAAAACAAAATGGTATATTTGTATAAGAGCAATGGTGCAGGTCATTGATATGAGCTCTTCCAAGCTTTTTGTTACTTGTATACAAAGCAAGAAATACACTCAAACTCAGTATTGGTGACATGCTGCAGTGATTGCTACAATTAAACACTAATGCACCCTGAATGTTGTCATTATGCATAATATATTTTTGTACAGTGAAATCTGTCAAAATCAAGTACTGAGTTTACTAAATACCTATGTAAATCAAATGTTATATTTCATCTATAAAGTTACACAATTTATACAATTAGAATTGGTTTAATCAGAAACTAATGTAGAACCTAACAAAGCATTTGAAACAAGGGTATGAAAAAGAAAGGAAATGGGGTAAATGTCAAGGAGACAACATCCTATATCCAGGTTAAAACGACCAAAAACACAATATTCACTATAGACAGATTTTAGAGTATATAAGGGTGTTTTCTGTAAACATAAATGGAAATGAATCTACTGAAGTTGACTGATTAGTTACTTTTTACAGAGGTGTGTTACCTGAGTAAAGCTATATCAGATCACAGAAGATGTGCTACAATAAGAGTGGAGGGAGTTACTGGATTAGACATTTTATATGATGATTTTCAGAAGAACTCCATGAAAAGTATGCAAGCTAGTAAAGATCCCAACAGATCATGTGGTAATACACTATACACATGTCCAGATGGGGAACCTTTATGTACTACAAGGTATATTTTTTTCAAATCAGTCTTTTATCCTTATGTTTTGAAAGTAAAAGATTTATTACCTAAGGCAAGTATCTACTATAAGAAATTTGTTAGGCTTAGTGAGTTATAAAAGTAAACTTTATTGAAGTATATCACTATAGTAAAGAAAACATCGTTTTAAACTGGAGAATTGATTCTTTTTATGCCCCCAGATCGAGGATCGGGGGCATATTGTTTTTGTCCTGTCTGTGTGTCTGTATGTCTGTGTGTCTGTGTGTCTGTCTGTGCATCCGAAACTTTAACCTTGGCTATAACTTTTGAACTATATAAAGTAGACTTTTGATACTTGGCAAGTGTATAGGTCTAGTCAAGAGGAACATAAATATGCAAAAAAAAAATTAGGTCAAAGGTCAAAGGTCAAGGTCATAGAGGTCAAAAAGGGGTAAAAATCGGAATCTGGGGGCATATGTAGTGTTTCACAAACACATCTTGTTTTAATATTGTTATAATTCCTTTTTTGCTTATGTTTATGACCTGCTAAATATGTCTTAAAGCCTATATTTATTTTATATTATAGTCCATTGTGTACGACCTTACCGGTCTACTTGTTCCTATTGTGTAACCAATTTAGCAATTTGAGTCTTCTATTCACATTATTTTTTAGCTCACCTGGCTATGCCAGGGTGAGCTTTTGCCATCACTATGCGTCTGTCGTCCGTCATCCGTCGTCTGTCGTCCGTTGTCCGTCTGTCCGTCCGTCAACAATTTCAAAAATCTTCTCCTCTGAAACCGCTGGGCCAAATGTAACCAAATTTGACTTGAATCATCACCAGGGTATGGCTTCTCAAAATTGTGTTCCATTAGCCGCTGGTCAAACAACATGGCCGCCATTGCTAGAAATAGAACATAGGGGTAAATTGCAGTTTTTGGCTAATAACTCGAAAACCGTTACAGATATCAAAAATCTGACGGGGTAAAAATGATCAGCATGCATGATGAGATCTACTCACTGTTAAATTTTGAAGAAAATCTGAAACCCATCTCGGAGTTATATCCCTTTTTCCATTAAATTTTCAAAATTTGTGCATTTTTTATTTTTTATTTCAAAAAGTGTAACAGATAGAGGTCAAGTGTAATTGCAAAAATGTTCAGCATATCAAGATCTACCCACCCTGAAATTTTTAAGAAAAGCCACAAACCCTTGTAGGAGTTATTGCCCTTTTTTCACCTAGTTTTTAAAATGTTCGTATTTTTCATCTTTTATTTCCAAAACTATAGAAGATGAAGGTTAAGTGTAAATTGATGAAATGTTTGCCATGCTGTGGCGACTTCAAAACTGATGTTGAAAATTGTTCCTTGACCGACATTTTAAAATGGCTGCCAAAAAAGGCGGGAAAATTCAGCATTGTCCTATTTCAATGAAATTTGGTTTCCAAATAGATGTTGATGTTGGGACTTCAGAAACGGTGTTGTAAATTGTTCCTTGACCGCCATTTTCAAAATGGCCGCCAAAAAAGGCGGGAAAATTTAACATTGTCCGATTTCAATGAAATTTTGGTTTCCAAATAGATATTGATGTTGTGACTTCAAAACCGGTGTTGAAAATTGATCATTACCGCCATTTTTAAAAATGGCTGCCAAGAAGGCCGGAAAATTCAACATTGTCCAATTTCAATGAAATTTGATTTCTAAATAGATATTGATGTTGCGACTTCAAAACCGATGTTGAAAATTGTTTGTTGACTGCCATTTACCAAATGACGTCTCGACTTCAAAACTGGTATCGAAAGTGGTCATTAGCCAGAATGTTTTTTGTCAAAAAAGCCCAACAAAGAAATATAATAAAACATGATCAGACTTTAAATACAGTTCAAGATATTGGAGGTGTTCGAGCTAAGTTTGAGAAACTGAAGATCAACTGTATAACTTACCATGTTACCTTGATCGTAGCAACTGAAAGCCAGGTGAGCGATACAGGCGCCTGGGAGCCTCTGGTTTTACCAATAGGTATAGCTATACTGCATCATATATTGGAAAAAGTTTTTGGTGGATTGCTATTGTTAACTAATCAAAATACTCAGTGTCCTTTCATATTGTTCAACAATACTATTGTATATCAATCTGTTATGGCATGGGGAGGTTTTACCTTGAAAAAGTATTACCTTAAAAAGATAAATCTACTCAATTAATGGAATGAAAAAATTACAACTAAATAAAATTCCCTTATTTATATCACAACATTTATTTTTAAATGATGTTATTTTAATAATTTGATAAGGTGCATTCTTTTTTTTCATTAAAGGGAAAGTTCACTCAAAAAATTAAATTTGATATGTTATTCAAACATGCATTTTAAAACGTTGTTGCCGTGACCCGTTTTCAGATCTTAAGTGGTTATTCTATAATTTGTGTTTTTGTATGAAAATTTTAACAAGCAGGGGGCTGCCATATTGACTTCTTCCGGTACCTTATACAAGGCTTCCGGTACCTTATATAATATGATTTGATTGGTCAATACTTGATATCCATATACCATATAGGAAAAATAAACTACAATGTTCGCTATCAATTTACGATCAAAACATGAACATCAAGTTAGGGAAAAAACTATTAATTGTCCGAATTTCGAGTTTCTATTAGTAATAAAAAGAAAATGTTAAAGAAACTAACCCTTTTTCAAAAGAATGGGAATTTCGTGCATACCTTTATTTTACTGCTTTCAAAAACGAATGTGCACACGTGCGGATATTTTTCACGGTTAAGAAATTGTGCACTTACACTTCGTTGTTGACAAAACTTAATCCTCTGTAACATGTTACCTTGTTAATTGTAGTTGTTTAATGTCATTAATTAAAACCCCAGGTGGCCCGTGTGACACAGGTGAATTATTTGTTCAGGTGATTTTTTTGTTCAGGTGGTCACCTGTGACACGCACGCCACA
>MJUU01036910.1:158708-186701 GCA_002080025.1 Modiolus philippinarum | reverse complement strand
AAAAAAAAAAAAACAAAACAAAACAAAAAAAAAACACCTATTTGATTTCAGAATTATTTGATTCCAGTTTTGGTACATTTCCTGAAAGTCTCAAAGACCATTGTAATTTTGCCTTAAACGATTCACCAAGTTTGGTAAATTCAGGGACTATACATTACGTAATGTATAGTCCCTGGTATATTTAATACCGCCTTACAACTCTATAGTTTAGTGAAATTAGATAGAGACTATCGATGATTTTATTTTAAAAAACGTTAAGAAAATATTGACCCAGGGTCCTTTACAACTGGTATCTTTGTCAAACCCAGGGTGTGGGAACACTCTCGTTTTTCCAACAGATATAAAGAATTTTTATTCCGTCAAAGAAAATTCGGATTTTTTTTCCCGTCATTGGTTGAATTTTAAACTGCGAACCGGAAGTACATAGTAAACTTCAAATTCAGAAAAACAAAGACAACGAAACATACACTGTAGAATATTTTGCCGGTATGTAACGTATTGAATGTAAATGTCAGAAGATTTAAAGCACAAGTACGTGGAAATACGCAATAAGTGAAAGATGACAGTCCTTGAATGGCTTGATACACACATGACATGACAACACATACGCTGACACATCAACTCGTGGCACATGAGTCGGAAATTAAATAAATCACAATATCAATACAAGTTCAAAAACGAAGCTCCATAATCCCTTTTGGGATTGGAAGCCAGAGATGTTGACTTAATCCCTTTTGGGATTTGAAGCCAGAGATGTTTTTTTTTATTGCCTGGCTCCCACTATCAACCATGTTAAGTTCTATTCGGAGGGTCGGGAAGACCTTTTCTGGGACGCCGGGATTGGGCATTTTTTTGAACGGGAATTCAGGATTTAATGAAAATTTGACCGGGAATTCGGGATTAAAATCACGAGGATCCGGGAAAGGGTCATTTTATCACCAGGAATTCGGGATTTGACATTTTTATAGCCGGGAATCCGGGATCATGACCCCTCTTCCCCACTCTCTATTCGGGAAGACTTTTTCAGGTACCGCCACCTTGTTCTGGTTAAAATAACATTGGCAGTTGGAAACCTACAATATTGTTGATTGTGGAATCAAAAGAAGATATAAATTCCTTCAAGAATCCATAAAAATATTGAATTGGACTTGCCAAGTATGGAAATTACAGCTCCTTTTTTCTGATTGTCGTTTCGATGATTTCGTTTAAGCCACCTTGCTTTTTAGAAGGTTTGATCATGTGATCAATATTTTTAGATGGCAGACACTATAGTTTTTTTTCTCTGTAAATTTTTCTCTTCTCTGTAAAGTATAAAATGCCAAAAAATTACCATGAAAAAGTCAATAGCATGTTCTGTTGATCACGTTATCTATCCTTCTGAAAAAAAAGATGGGTTAAACGAAAACATTTCCATACTAACCTATCCATAATAGCATAACCCTATCTATAACCATAATTCTAGCCCTAACCAAAACCCTGATCAGAATTCGGCCATACAGCCTTAACCCTAACATAGTCCAAACTCAATCATAATCTAGCAATGACTGTAACCTAGTCCTTACTGAAACCATATCACAAACCCTGGGCCTAAACTAACCCTAATGTTGATGAATCTCCAAAGTAGAATTTTAAGGCTGTCTTTTTTTTAGTTTGCCTCAATGAAGTTGACGGGGACTATTGGAGTACCCGGGACTAGCAAGAAAGCATATTCCAATCAAATTAGTTACTATAAGGCCGAATGATAAACCTTGGTTTAATAGCGAGATCAGAAGACAAATCCGCTTACGCGACCGTCTGCAAAAAAAAAGTTCTTAAATTTAAAAAAACAAATGACATAGCTAGATATAAAGTACAAAGAAATAAAGTAAATAATATGAAAAAATTTGCTAAAGAAATGTTTGAAAATAATTTAGATGATATAATTCTTGAAAATGCTTCGAATAAAAAAATGTATTGGAAACTAATGAGAATGTTAATAAAAGAAAATAAAATGTCAAATGATTTACCTCCATTACAAAATATGTACGACATTCCAGGATTCGATAATATTGTCTTTGATGACAAAGAAAAATGTGAGCTTTTAAACTTATATTTTTGTTCCGTCTCCAAAGTAGATGATACAAGTGTTCCCCTGCCTAATTTCCCCAACAAAACAAATATAGATATCCCTAACTTTGTTGTGCAAGAAAGTGACATCGTTGATATTACAGATATTTTAAATCCTAAAAAGGCACTTGGCCCTGATATGATAAGTCATAGACTACTTAAACTTTGCAAGACTCAAATTGCAGTTCCATTAACTATATTATTCAATGCGTCTTTAAATGAACACAATTATCCTGATAAATGGAAACTAGCTCATGTAATACCAATATACTGCTTTGCCATCTAATTATCACCCGATATCTTTAATCAGTTGTGTTGGAAAAATTATGGAGAGAATTGTCTACAAGCATGTATATAACCATTTGTGGGAGCAAAAATTGTTTTATATTTACCAATCTGGGCTTTTACCCAAACATTCCACTATTTATCAATTGTTAGAAATTTATAACTCCGTTCTTAATTCATTAGAAAAAAGAGAACACGCATGCTTTGTCTTTGCCGATTTTTCTAAAGCTTTTGACAAGGTCTGGCATAAAGGATTAGAACTAAAACTTAAATCTTATGGAATTACCAATAGCCTCCTTCAATGGTTTACAAATTATTTGGATAACAGAAAACAAAAAGTAATTATAAAATCAGCTTCATCGTCAGTCGAAAGAATTTCCGCGGGTGTACCTCAAGGATCAGTTCTTGGACCCCTTTTATTTCTAATATACATAAATGACATTAGTGATAATCATATTTCTTTGTGTAGGCTATTTGCGGACGATACCTCATTTGGATATTCTAGTTCTGATATTGAACTTATTGAGGAAACCATCTCACACGATTTACGAGAGCTTAACAATTGGTCAAATAAATGGCTGATGTCATTTAATCCCTCTAAAACAGAAATTCTGGTATTTAGTAATCAAAATCTGACTGACAGCTTTTCCTTTAATTTGAATAATGATAATGTACCGATAGTCAAAGAAAATTAACATCTTGGAATGATTTTAAGCAACAATGCTAAATGGAATGAACATGTAGATAATATTATAAAAACTGTCTCCAAGTACATTTCTGTATTAAGAAAGCTAAAATTCAAATTAGGTAGAAGTAACCTAGAGAAATTGTATTTAATTTATATTCCGCCTCTTTTCGAATATGGGTGCGATATATGGTATAATTGTGGTGGAACCAATACCGAAAAACTGGAAAAGCTTCAACACGAAGCTGCCAGAATTATAACAGGTTTACCATTTTATTGTAATAATGAAAAGCTATATTCGGAGACTAATTTGGAAAAATGATCAGATAGAAGACACTGTAGGAAATTACAATTATTTTATAAAATAAAATGTGGTGACGCACCTGAATTTTTAAACACCTACATTCCTCCAACCGTCGAACAAATCTCACAATACAATTTAAGAAACAATTCTGACCTAGTGGTTCCTTTCTGTAGACTTGAAAATACCAAAAATTCTTTCTTTCCTTCCACAATAATTGAGTGGAACAAACTGGACAATTAAGTTAAAAATAGTAGCACGTATACATCCTTTAAATCATCTATAAAGTTAAAATCTAAAAAGATTCCTCCTCATTATTACTATGGCGAATGTAAATACAATATAATTCTCACTAGATTAAGAAACTTGTGCTCTATACTGAATTATGAACTGTACAGATTTAACATTATTGATGATCCAAAATGCCCACACTGTAATTCAAATGAAATCTCATACCATTTCTTTTTTTAATGTCCAAAATATGAAAATTGTAGACAAATCTTATTTAATAACCTACACTGGGTAAATATCTTAGACCTCAATACGCTCTTGTATGGCAATGAAGAATATGACCCTGATGACAATATTAAAATTTTCAAAGATGTTATGCATTTCATAAAAGCATCCGATAGATTTTAACAACATTAAAATGAGTCTAAATTAGTTTCCTTGAACCCAATATTGTTAATATCAAGTATTTTCAATTATATGTATATGATGCATAGAGGTGGGTTGGTAAGAATGTAAGAGAATGTGTGTGTATGAGTGGAAATGCAATTTTATTGTTAATATACTGGGGGCACATCACAATTGGACAGTAGTATGTGTGCGCCCCATGATTATTCTTGTAATATAGTTATTTTTGGATTGCAAGTATGATGGAGCTTGTGTTTGGTTATTTAGAATGAGTGAAGCAACTTACCTCTTTGCATTTTTCTTTCTTTGATAAACAACCTGTTTATTTCTACAAAACTTAATTATTTTTCTTTCTTTGGAGCGATCATGTGTTTATACGATTAACAGCAAGATTTTGTATATTTCAGTGTTTTATTTTATCATATTTCAGTTTGAATGTAATGTCTTGCTGTTTTGTTTTCGTTTTTCTTTTAAATTTATTCCTTTTCTATAATTTTGTGTATGCCATTCAAATTACATATTATTAATGTTATTTCTGTATTTGGGAGAGGACGATCTAAGTTGTGATAACTTGTGTCCAATCCCTTTTGTAAAATTATTTACAAATAAACTAGGTTTAAACTAAACCCCGGCATCCGTGTCCACATTTAGGTATATAGCTCGGTAACTATAAAGGCTAGGAATAGGATCATCAAACTTTGCATACAGATGCATCTTGAGCTATCTCACAGCCTCCAAGAAAATTAGGTCTTTTTGACCTGTATTTTCCGTTTGAATGATGTCGTGAATATGTTATGGACGTTACAGAGAACATTAATTTATACAAATTACGCTAGTAGAACCTTAGCAATGTACCACGCTTTTAATTTAACGTCACTTCTCCATGACATGGTTTAGTTGGCTGTCTAATACAACAATCAACAATCTTATGTACAAGATGTTTTCATGCTAGTTGCCCACCGCTTTGGGCTTCGAATAATAAGTTGTTACAGGACCTGGCCACTTCAGAAAATGTATTAGACAACCATCAAAGGATTAAAGTACTCGGATTTAGATGGGATACAGAGAATGATACGCTAGAATACGCCAGATTACACAGGAATTGAATAAAAAACAAGAGGTACTTAAGCAAGCATCAAAGATTTACCATCCGCTCAGAATAATAAGCCCAGTCACCGTTAGAAGCAAGATGCTCATGCAACAAATTTGGGAGACAAAAGTAAACTGGAATGAAATATTACCAAATAACATGGGTTACGGAATGGTTAAAGATAAGAGTTGACATCCAGGAAGCTACAAAATTAATCATACCACATCATTATTTTGAGCATAGTTAGGATACAAACAGAGATACTTCTTTACATATCTTTACAGAAGCAAGTGTGAGAGCTTACGGAGCTTGCGCTTACATCGTTTCAAATGGAAATAATTCAATCATCATGGCAAAAAAAACAGAGTTGCTCCATCATTGTCCATTAAAACAACTGAGCATACCAAGATTGGAGTTAATGGCGGCCGTTGTTGGTAGCACACTTCTTACACATATCGTGAACAGTATACAGATATCAAAAGTCGTTCTGTGGAGCTATAGCCAAATAGTCTTTAACTGGTTATGTATGAAAACGACATTAAAACCGTTTATACAAAATAGTGTCAAAGAAATCAGAGAAGTAACGGATAAATTTTCTTGGAGATACTGTCCAAGTGACTCTAATCCAGCGGATTTACTGTCAAGGGGGATATCAACAGAGAAGTTTTTGAGTAATTAATTATGGATGAAAGAACCCAAATGGCTAACAAATGAATCGAACTGGCCGATTTGAACAAACAAAGGACGAAGCGCAAATTTTATACACAAATGCACAAGAAGAAACCAGTGCTGAAATTTGTGTTACACGAGGGGTAGGCCATGTTTTGGATGTCACCAAGTTCAACTCATTCAAGAAATTACTTAGAGTAACAGCGTACATGCTTAGATTTATCAAAAAACTGTCGGACCAAAGACTAATTGATCGGAACATTGCCAATGGAAGAAATTCATGCGGCATCAATTATATGGATAAGAAGTATTCAAAATTTTCATTATGCAGAGATTGTGAGAGATATTCGAGTTGGACAAGGAAAATCACATAGTATCTTGAAACAGTTGAAACTGTATTAAGACAAAGATGACATATTTGGTGTGAAGGGTGCATTCATAATGCACTGTTGGAAGAAGAGGCAAAGTTTTCAATATTGCTGCCAGCAAAAGCGAAATTAATCCGACATATTTAATGGACGCACACATTATGACATATTACATTTGCACTCTGGATTGTCAAGCACTGTTACCTTTCTCTGTCAAAAGTACTGGATACCGTCCATATGCCAAGTTGTTAATAGCGCTATTCACAAATGTGTAGTATGCAAGAAAGTTTTTGGTCACCCATATTCAGTTCCAGATCCGCCACTGCTACCTAAGGATTGACTTAGAGAAGCTCCTCCGTTTACATTGACTGGAGTGGATTTTACTGGTGCTGTAATAGACTCTAATGGACAAATCAGTAAGGTTTACGTATGCCTTTTTACTTGTTCCAGTACCCGTGCTGTACACTTAGAAATTGTAACCGACTAAAGTGAAGAGACATTTATTCTTGCGTTTCACAGATTTGTAAGCATAAAATCATTGCAGAAATTAATGATTTTAGACAACGCAACCACCTACGTAGCAGCTGCCAAACATATTGAGAGACTTACCAATTCACAAACACTTGTCGAAAAACTTAACAACTTTGGAATAACATGGAACTATATAATTATTCCAAAAAGAGCTCCCTGCTATGGGGGATTCTGGGAAAGGCTTATTGGTGTCACGAAGGAGAGTATCAAAAAGTATTAGGAAGGTCATTAGTGAATGTTGATGTATTGAGAACTGTCGTTACGGAGTTTGAAAACATATAAAATGACAGGCCGTTAACATGTCTCATCAGATCCATTGTGAGAACCGCTTATACCGTTGCATTTACTGTACGGAAGAAGAATAACATCCTTACCATACCTGGATATAAGTGGAACAGAAAATTCGCCTTGTGAAGTGACACTTATTAATGTGAATAAACTGTCTAAAGTTAAAAATCAGATTATTCAACAGTTTTGGACAAAATGGAAACATGAATATTTGACGTCATTGCGTGAATACCATCCACATTCAGGAAGAAACACACAGACAATCAGCGTTGGAGATGTCATACAAGTGTACAAAGATTCGCCGGGAATTAAATGGACTTTGGCTATCATTCATCGAGAAACTTGGCGTTGGAGGTGATGGATTAGTGAGATCAGCTACAATACGGACAAAACATGGACTTATGTCACGTCTGATAACAAAGTTATACCCACTTGAGATTAATGTGAGTCGGGATAGTTGAGACAATGATCATTACACAAGTGAAGTCGAAAATGGATTCAAATGTAAAACCATGTCGTAAATCAAAAACTGTTGCCAAGGAGAAAATCAAGAACTGGACATCGTAACTATTGATTTAAGCCTTAATTTTTTTCTTCAGAGACTTTAATTGGTCAGGTTAATTTTAAAGTAATATGTTTTACTCAGAAGGACATTTATTATTCTGAGAGCTTAAATTTTGGATATATATATATATTTGTTTTGTATCAAATGTAACTTAACTTATTTTCACTTTTGCCCAGCCCCAGAATGTAGTGAATATGTTATGAACGTTATAGAGAACATTAATTTATACAAGTTAACGTTAGTAGAACCTTAGCCATGTACTGTGCTTTTAATGTAATATCACGTCTCCATGACGTGGCTTAGTTGACTTTATAATATAACAATCTTATGTACAAAATATTTTATGCTAGTTGTCCTCCGCTATACGATAAATGACTTGCATTCAAGTTTACGTCAGAGTTCAAATCTCAGTCACTTCACATGGTAGGATCATGTAACCTTGCATATGCATGCATCTCTGATGGTAGGTCAGCATGCAGGCTAAATTAGGTCACTTTGACCTACATGTATATTTTCCACTTGGATGACTTACATTCAAGTTTACTTCCGAGTTCAGATCTAAGTCACTATACATGGTAGGATCATGTAACCTTGTATATGCATGCATCTCTGATGGTAGGTCAGCATGCAGGCTAAATTACATGTAGGTAACTTTGACCTACATTTTCCACTTGAATGACTTACATTCAAGTTTACATTCGAGTTCAGATCTCGGTTACTTTACATAGTAGGATCATCCAACTTTGCATATACATGCATATCTGGTAGGTCAGCATCCAGGCAAAATTATGTCACTTTGACATACATTTTCTGCTTGAGTGACTTACATTCAAGTTTATGTCCAAGTTGAAATCTCAGTCATTGTACATGGTAGGATCATCTAACTTGCCCAAGTTCAGATCTCGGGTACTGTACATGTTAGAATGATCTTACACGTGCATGTACATGCATCTTTGTCAAATCTATATTTTCATTGGATTTCGATGGGATTTTTTTCTTTGGATTGCTCTTGATATATGCTTTCTTTAAAGAATTATAAGGGCTAATTTTTATTTTCCTTAGTTTGTGAGTAACTAATTACTGGGACAAGATCTTTATTGTGTCCATTTAATTACTGTATCAAGCTCTTTACTGTGTTCTCATTCATTTTGAATTACACTTATTCAAATTTCAGTGTTCGTCATGCTGCGTTTGGTGTAGCCTTTTATTGGTAGTTATTTTGATTTTTGTCTCGCCAGAGACAAAAGGCGCAGAAAGCGAGACATATGCGTACAAAGTATGGCGGCGGCGTAAATTTTCATGTTAAAGTATTGTGATTAGGTCGTTTTCTCAGTAACTATAAGTGGTTGGTCAATGATATATGGTATGTAGGTTGGTCTTAGGTAGTACATGACAATCTGCTATATGGCTTTTGTCCTTGACCTCAATATCATGGTCCAGTGAGCATGTTAAGGTTTTGTGATTAGGTCATTTTCTCAGTAACTATAAGTGTAAGGTCAATGATATTTAGTATATAGGTTTGTCTTGAGTAGCACATGACAGTCTGCTATATGGCTTTTTTCTGTGACCTCAATTTCACGGTCCAATTAGCATGTTAAGTTTTTGTGCTTAGGTTAGTTTCTCAGTAACTATATGTGGTTGGTCAATGATATAAGGTACATGTATGTAGGTTGGTCTTAGGTAGTACATGACAATCTGCTATATGGCTTTTTTCCTTGACCTCAATTTCACGGTCTAGTGAGCATGTTAAGTTTTGTGATTAGGTCATTTTCTCAGTATTTATAGGTGTTAGGTCAATGATGTTTGGTATATAGGTTGGTCTTGGGTAGTACATGACAGTGTGTTATATGGCTTTTGTCAGTGACCTCGCTTTCACAGTCCAGTGATCATGTTGAGTTTCCAGGTATCTATTACTGTATGGTCAATAATATTTGGTATGTGGGTTTGTCTTAGATGGAACATGACAACATGCTGTTTGGCTTTAGCTCTTGGCCTCGTTTTCATGGTCTAGTGAACATGTTTGGTTCACCAGTATCTATATCAGTGGTAGGTCACTGATATTTGGCATTTTGATTTTTGGTTATATATAACAGTTTGCTATATTGCTTTTGTCAGTAACCTAATTTCACAGTCTAGCCAACATGTTAAGTTTTCTGCATAAGTCAGTTTGAGTTTTCACATCAGTTTGGCGACCAAGTAAGGACGGGCGAGACATCAATTTGGGTCCACACCTGTGTATTTTTCGAAAGAAATGTTCATTGTTGAGCTAAGTCATATTTTTAATGAATTTGACATAGACATTATAGAGGGTACGCAGTTTGTCAGGGCAATCCCTCCTACAGTTTTTATGGTAGGAAGTTTTCATTTAATATATCATATGTTCATATATCATAGATTTGTCTCTTTATATTGATTATGATAATGGTCCATTTTTTCAGAAAAATATATGTTGTTGAACTTAGTCGTTTTTTTGGCAGATTTTCTCATAGAGGGTACACAGTTTGTCCGGCCAGCTCCTACAGTTTTTATGGTAGGAAGTTTTTATTTTGCAGATCATTTTTATACGCCGTCTAAAGATGGACGTATTATGGTATACCCTCCGTCCATCCGTCTGTCCGTCCGTCCGTCAACTTTTTGGTTTCCGGAGATTTTTTCTGTAACCGCTTGACATATTGATTTCATATTTGGTATATGAGTATATCTAGGTGAGATACAGATCAAGTTCGAATTTGGTTCCGGTCCGGGTCGGTTGATTTCGTACAGATTTATGGCCCTTGGACTTAGTGAAATTTTGAAAAATATAGGTTTCCGGAATTTTTTCTGTAACCGCTTGACATATTGATTTCATATTTGGTATATTAGTATATCTAGGTGAGATACAGATCAAGTTTGAATTTGGTTCCCATCGGTTGCTTTTGTACAGAGTTATGGCCCTTGGACTTAGTGAAATTCAAAAAAATATAGGTTTCTGGAGTTTTTTCTGTAACCGCTTGACATATTGATTTCATATTTGGTATATGAGTATATCTAGGTGAGATACAGATCAAGTATGAATTTGGTTCCAGTCTGTTGATTTTGTACAGAGTTATGGCCCTTGGACATAGTGAAATTTTGAAAAATATAGGTTTCTGGAGTTTTTTTCTGTAACTGCTTGACATATTGATTTCATATTTGGTATATGAATATATCTAGGTGAGATACAGATCAAGTTAGAATTTTGTTGTGGTCGGTTGATTTTGTACATAGTTATGGCCCTTTGACATGGTGAAATTTTGAAAATATAGGTTTCCCGAGTTTTTTACTGTAATCGCTTGACATATTGATTTTATATTTGTAATGTGAGTATATCTAGGTGAGATACAGATCAAGTTAGAATTTGGTTCCAGTCTGTTTATTTCGTACAGAGTTAAGGCTCTTGGACTTGGTGAATTATTATTTGATATTTGTAATTGTTACATCTTGGTAAGGCACATATTCCATTTGATTTTTTTTCAATCAAAATTTTGTTGTGGTTCAACAATGTCATGAAGTTCGAGTTGACAGTGGATGGGCGTATCATGCACTCTTGGCGCAGCAGTTTATTACATATATTGAAGATGTGCCTTTTGGTATTTATTTTGATTTTGGTGTATTTTTCCAAAAAATGTACATTGCTTAGTCATTTTTTTAATGAATTTGTCATAAAGGGTGCATAGTTTGTCCGAGCAACCCCTCGTACAGATATTATAGTAGGAAATTTTTATTTTTACAGATCATTTGTATATATAGATTGAAGATGCCTTTTGGAATTGAATTTGATCAATTTGGTGCAATTTTTCCAAAAATATACCAAGTTGAACTTTACAGATTTTTGCAATTTTCTCATAGAGAGTACACAGTTTGTCTGGCCAAGACCTCCTAGCCTCCTACAGTTTTTGTCGAGCCTTCGACGATATAGTCGAAAAACGCGTGACTTAGGTATGGTGATTGCGGCGGCAACGGGCGCAGGGTCCACAATTGTGGGTAAGGCGAGACATATTCTGTGTCAATTGTGCAGTCCACAACTGCAGTCATGCTCGACTGACTTTGAAGTTTTGCATTCACTAGATATTTGGCATGCAGTTGCTTCCTGAGGATTATAAACATATTTATATACGCATTGACCCCTCTGTCATGCTTGAACAATCATATGAAGATTTTAGCAAGCAGGTAGTGCACACAAATTAAGACCTACATTTTGTTATCATGGCTGCTGCTGAAGAACAATGTACAGATTCATGCGATTCATGAGTAAGGCGAGACATATTCTGTGTCAACAGTTTATCATAGTACTGTAGGAAGATTTTATTTTGTAGATCAATTGTACGTATATTACAGATGTGCCTTTTAGTATTGATTTTGATTTTGGAGCATTTTTTGAAAAAAAAAAATTGTTGAACTTAGTCATTTTTTAGTGTTTTTGACATAGAGGGTACACAGTCAAATAGGAAAAAGAGGGGAAACGGGGAATATGTCAAAGAGACAACGACCCAAAGGGGAGTAATAACAACTCAAAGCCACCATAAGATCTTCAATGAACAGTGAAGAAACCCCACACCCAACGGCAGGTCAGAGTTGGCCCCTAAATTAAGAGTAATCAAGTTCAGCGAAATAAACATCATTCTAGACTCCAATAGACATAAAGTGAACTAACTAGAAAACAGACAAGACACACAAAGGCTTAATAAATTTCCTGACTTAGGACAGGCGCAAACCTGCCGTGGTGGGGTTAAACTAGTTTTATTGGGCCCAAACCCTCCCCCTATAGCCAATGTGATAAATCAAAAAAACAATCGTAACAACAGTAAAATTCAGTTGGCAACAGGACTGAGTCAATTGTGAAAAATGAAACTGAGAGAACTAAATATACGGACATAAACATGAAATCACAAGAGACTACTAGCAGTTAACTGACATGCCAGCTCCAGACCCATTACCAACTGACAAATTAAGTGATGTACCCTCAGTATACAGCATTTTTGCAGGGGCATCATATGTGTCTTACAGACACAAACATCAAGAAACCACTTTTAAATCTGTACCTTTCGTGAGGGCATGTCATCCTCTAGTTTTGTGAAAAGGATGCTATAAGAATTTGTTTTTTAAAATTGTTTGTGATTAGTTGCTGTCTTATTTTTTTCTTTTCCAATCAATTTAAATTGTTATCTTACAGCAGGAAAAGCTCATATTAATTATATAATAATGCTGTGTTTTACATTGACTATGCGAAAATAGTAGCCAGGGTGATGGACAATAGTGCACGACCTGAAGGGGAGTGCACTGTTGTCCATCACCCTGGCTACTATTTTCCATAATCAATGTAAAACACAACATTAATATTATTATTATACTGACTGTTGACAATCTTGAAAAGTTGCATTGACAAATAGTTCTGTCAAAATAAAAAAAAAACAAAAACAAACAAAAACAAAAAAAAAGAAAAAAACAAACAAAAAACAAAACAAAAATACAAAGCGCTGTAGCAGACGACACTCTTTCAGTTGATGATTAGAAACTTGATTACATCAATTGCACAGGTGATCACGCCGATAAGTACCACCCACTTGTCGGTTAGATCAAAACTCCGCCTCCTGTACGTGATGACTGATGATGATTGACGTAGAAATAAATAGTTTTCACAACATCAGTGCTTACTATTGCAATAGTGCAGTCAGCGCTATTTATTTTTAGCTCACCTGGCCAAAGGCCATGTTAGCTTTTGCCATCACTCGGCGTCCGTCGTCCGTCCGTTAACTTTTATTCAAAGATCTTCTCCTCTGAAACTACTAGGCCAATACTAACCAAACTGGGCCTGAATCATCACCAGGGTATGATCTTTCAGTTTGCGATTTTTATGTCGGTAGACCAAACAACATGGCCACTGTTACTAAAAATAGAACATAGGGGTAAATTGCTGATTTTTGCAAATTACTTGAAAACCATTACAGATATCAAAATTCTGACGGAGTAAAAATGATCAGCATGATGAGATCTACCTGCCCTGCAATTTTGGAGAATATCCGTTTACCCGTCTTGGAGTTATTGCCCCTTTTCCGTTAAATTTTCAGTTTTTCGTTACTTCTGGTCTTATATATTGAAATTGATAGAAGATAGAAGTGAAGTTTGTATGACAAAAATGGTCAGCATAGTAAAATCTACATGTCCTGCAATTTTGAAGAAAATCTGACAACCACATAGGAGTTATTGCCAGTTTTTCTTTGAATTTTCACAATTTTTGAACGTTTTTACTTTTTATTTCAAAAACTGTTTGAGATAAAGGTTAAATGTGAATTGCAAAAGTGTTGAGGTTTTCCAGAACTACAATTTCTACATATGTCCAGCAGGTTCGCATCTCATCCAAGATGGCCACCAGCGGGGAAGATAGTTTAACATAGGCCCCTATGGGAAATGCATTCAAAGATCTTCTCCTCTGACACCACTGAGCTAATGGGGACCAAATTTTGTCACAATAGTCCTTGGGTGGTCCCCTTTAAAGTTTGTGATTTTTGCGTTTGTACCTCATCCAAGATGGCTGCCAGTGTGGAGCACAGTTTAACATAGGGACCCTATGGGAAATGCATTCAAATGTCTTCTCCTCTGAACCCACTGAGCCAATTAGAACCAAACTTATTTACAATAGTCTTTAGATGTTTTCCTTCAAAGTTTGTGATTTTTATGTTCATACCTCATTCAAGATGGCCGCCAGCAGGGAACATAGTTTAACATAGGGACCCTATGGGAAATGCATCCAAATATCTTCTCCTCTGAAACTACCAAGCCAAATTGAAACAAACTTGGTCACAAAAGTCCTTGATTGGTCCCCTTTAAAGTTTGTGATTTTTACGTTCTAACCTCCTCCAAGATGGCCGCCAGCGTGGAACATAGTTTAACATAGGGACTCCATGGGAAATGCATTCAAATGTCTTCTCCTCTGAACCTACTGAACCAATTGAAACCAAATTTGGTTAAAATTGTCTTTGGGTGATCCCTTCCAAAGTTTGTGATTTTTAGTTTGTACCTCATCCAAGAATGAAAATGTAACATCTGCTGAACTGATTTATAGTATGAATTGGTCTATAGGTGACAATGAATAAAACCAGTGACCAGGTGAGCGATACAGGCTCATGTGAGCCTCTAGTTAAACTACCGGTATGCGAAAATATAACTGTTTTACTATAAAAGAACTTTCTTACAGGAAGTATAATAATAAAGAATATCATGAATAGACATCTTCAAAAATAGGTTCTGATACAACAAGATGTAATATATTGTGTATGAATCCAGACATACTATCTTGAGCACAACTCTTTATTTTAATGTGATGTACAATTTCATTCATGTCAAAATACACTTAAGGTGCTTTTGTGTGGTACCTTCTAAAGCTGGTTTTCCCTTGGATGGCACTTCATATTCTTATATTACTCAGGCCACAATTATTTAATTTCTGTACCATTTGCAAATTTTCTCTTTATTTCATTTGAACATTGTTCATGGTTATCTAAAAAAAATGTTTATTTTTTTACTTTCAGGAATATTGATTTCCAACAGGTATGTTAGTGATGTGCTAGAGTTATCTCTCTTTGGCCAAATAATCAATCAAGTAATGTACATTTGCTGTGTTCACCTAGTGGCGACATATAGGGATCACTATCTGTCATCTTGCGTTGGCGACGTCGTCGTCTACATCACAAAAATTTGTGTCACATTTTTCTCAGGAACTGTGTATCGGAGTCTTTTGCAATTTGGCATGGAGTGTCAGTATGGGGACCTATACTGTGTAACATAGTTTCAGATCTCTCGCATGCCCACTTCCTGTTGGACAGAACTAACAATATTTTTTGCCTCTGTCACATTTTTCTCAGTAACCATATATCCCAGCCTTCTGCAATTCAATATGGAGTATCAGTATGGGGACCTAAACCATGTAAGAGAGCTTTGGATCTCTCGCATGTCCACTTCCTGTTTGACAGATCATAGAATATTTTTACTGACCAGAGTTATAAAAAATTTCTGTCACGTTTTTTTTCAGGAACCATATATCTAAGCCTTCTGCAATTTGACTTGGTGAATCAGTATTTGGACCTATACCTATAGAAATTTCTTGTCACATTTTTCTCAGGAATGTATCTGAGCCTTCTGAAATTTGGCATGGAGTATCTGTATGGGGACATATACTGTGTAACAGAGTTTTAGATCTCTGGCATGCCCACTTCCTGTATGACTGAACATAGAATATTTTTTGCTGATTTTAGTCACATTTTTCTCAGGAACCATGTATCCGAGCCTTCTCCGATTTGGCATGGAGTATCAGCATGGGGTCATATACCGTTTAACAGATTTTTTGCGCACATTTTTCTCAGGAGCCACACATCCAGGTCTTTTGTAAATCAATATGGAGTATCACAATGGGGACCTTTACAGTATAATAAAGTTTGTGATCTCTTACATACCCACTTCTTGTTTGATTGAAATTTAGAATATTTTTTGTTATAACGCAGGCAATACAAGTCTCCCCTGGAAGACTTACTACTAAGTTTTAAAAGAAACAGTCAGTTTCTGTTTTAGCACCCAACACCCTTTTTTGTCAAGCCCAAGATGAAAAGTTGCAAAAGCGAGACATAGCAATCCAAAATTCTGTAGTCGCCGTCGTCATCAGCATTTACATTAATCATGCTAATTAATCAATGAAGGCATATATATGGGTATGTAAATGCACATGTGACAATGTCCCTACAAATACATGATAAAAGCAAGCAATGGAACAATGCTTTTATTGTTATTCTTCATCTTTAAGTCACCATGAGACCTTCAACAATGAGCTTTGTTCATACCTCACAGTAAGTTCAAGACCGCCCCTAACACTGGTTTGAGCAGAATTCATTGCTAGAAGTTGAGCAATGCTACATCCATGTTTTTGGTCCCCTACCGGCTTCGCCGAAGGGGACTTTATGTTTGCACTCCGTCAGTCCGTGAGTCCGTCACACTCAGTATTCCGCACTTTTTTCCCATACTGTAAAAGATATTTAGTTTATAATTGATATGTAAGTCTACCACCATGAGCTACAGATCAAGGTCGAGTTTGCTTCCGGTCCATTGATTTTTGACAGAGTTATGGCCCTTGGACATAGGATATTTTGGTAAAATCTAGGTTTTCTAGACTTTTTTTCAAAAATGTTCCAGATATATAGCTAATATTTGCTATGTGAGTTACAGATCAATTTCGAGTTTGGTTCCATTCCATTGATTATTGACAGAATTATGAGCCTTGGACTAGGAAAACTTTTCCTTTACTATTTTTGCTGGAATAACAAAGAATTATTCCACCGGTAGGGGACTTATGTATTGCCTTGCAATTCAATCCACACTTGTTCATTATTAACTTATTGGTTTAAGTTTTCCAAACATCAGTAACTTCATCAAACCTTTATGGAATCATTTGAATTTGTACAAAAGCTAGAAAATGTTCAGAAAATGACCCCAAGCAAAAACATTTTGAAAATAATTTATTACTTTTTTCTGTATTTTCTGTATTTAGGCTTAGTTATACCAACCGCAATCAAAGTTTGGGGGTATATAGGAATCACCCTGTCTGTCTGTCCGTCCTTCCATCTGTCCATCCGTCTGTCTGTCTGTCCACACTTCTGGTAAGCGCAACTCCTCTTAATCCACTTGAAGGATTTTGATGAAACTTTACACAAAGGAAGGACACTATATGGAGATATGCATGAATAAATATAATTATTGTCTGAATCCAGGAAGGGGAAATGATTCAACTTTGACTTTTCGTTAATACCCCATGTATGAGTTACCTCGTAAGCGCAACTCCTCTTAAACCACTGGAAGGATATTGATGAAACTTAAAACAAATAAAGGACACTATATGGAGATGTGCATGAAGGAATATAATTATTGTCGGAAACCAGGAAGGGGAGATAATTCGACTTTGACTTATCGTTGATTCCCTATGTACTGGTATAAACCTCATGAGTGCAACTCCTCTTAAACCACTAGAAGGATTTTAATGAAACTTTAGACAAAGGAAGGACACTATATGGAGATATGCATGAAAGAATGTAATAATTGATGAAACCAGGAAGGGGAGATAATTTGTCTTTGAGTTTTGTTGATTCCTTCTGCAATGATCTTTTTTTCCAAAGAAATAATTTAAGCTTAGATATTGTGAAATCAGACTGTTGGAGAGACACACTTTTTAGCTTACCTCACGAAGTGAGGGGGCTTATGTGATACCCCTAGCGTCCGCGTTGTCGTCCGCGTTCAGTTAGGAAGAATGGTTAAGGCCCATTCCTGCTTACTGACATGCCCCACATCAACTATATTGGTATGCCTGATGCACTTTGGGATGACGACTGGAATGCATGCTTTGAGGGGGTCTTATGTGATACCCCTAGCGTCCGCGTCCGTGTCTGGTTAGGAAGAATGGTTAAGGTCCATTCCTGCTTACTGACATGCCCCACATCAACAATATTGGTATGCCTGATGCACTTTGGGATGATGACTGGAATGCATGTTTCGGATGCTGTCTCTGAACTACATTTTACGCATGAGTGACTTGGTTAGGTAGAATGGTTAAAGTCCATTCCTGCTTACTGGCATGGCCCACATCAACCATATTGGTATGTATGATGCATTTTTGGATGACAACTGGAATGCATGCTTCGGATGCTGTCTCTGACCTACATTTTACGCATGAGCGACTTGGTTAGGAAGAATGGTTAAAGTCCATTCCTGCTTACTGACATGGCCCTCATCAACCATATTGGTATCTAGGATGCATTTTCGGATTACAAAAACAATGCATGTTTCTGATGCTGTCTCTGACCTACATTTTACGCATGAGCGACTTGGTTAGGTAGAATGGTTAAAGTGCATTCCCACTTACTGACATGTCCCTTAGCAACCATATCAGTATGTATGATGAAATTTGGGATGACAACAACAATGAATGCTTTGGATGCAGACTGTAAACTACAATTTATGCATGACTGAATCTGTTAAAAAGAATGATTATAGTCCATTCCTGTTTACTGACATGTGCAACATGTGACAATGCTGCGCAACGAGGTGAGCTTAGCAGGCTGTGGCTGCTTTCTACGTTTTTTTCATTCTAATCCTCTTGAGAAGTCGTTTTCAAAGTGTTGTAATGAAATTTCTCTTATGCTTATGATTTTTGTGTAAAATATTAAATAAGCTAAACAAAAGTGAATTTTATATTTGCCTGATTTCAACAGAGTATAACATTGGAACCCTTGTGAAAAGTTCTTTCTTGAAGATTATATCATTGTGTCCATACTTGTATTGTGTCCACACTTGTACTGTGTCCACACCTGTATTGTGTCCACACCAACTTAAATTTGCACTTACCATATTGATTCAGGGTTCAATGAGCGGGGGGTATATTTGGCTGTCATTCGACGACAGCTCTTGTTTTTTGTGGTAAAATTTTATTTCACCCTGTGGTTTAAGTTTATTAAAAGTCAAATCATCTTATTATACCCCCTGCAAACAAAGTTTGGGGGGTATATAGGAATCACCCTGTCCATCTGTCTGTCTGTCTGTCCCTCTGTCCGTTTGTCCGTCCATGTACCTTGTCAGCGCATGTTCTCCTAAACCCCTGCTTGGATTTTGATGAAATGTTGCACAGTTGTAGTTCACCATCTGAAGGTGTGCATGAAGTAATATGGTTGCTGTCCAAAATTATTAAGGGGAGAAATTCATCTTTGAATATTTTCTGGAAAAGGGGAGAGGACGAACCTTGTCAGCGCATGTTCTCCAAAACCCCTGCTTGGATTTTGATGGAATGTTACACAGTTGTAGTACACCACCTGATGATGTGCATGAAGCTATATGGTTGCTGTCTGAAATTTTGAAGGGGAGATAATTAGCCTTGAATATTTTCTGGAAAAGGGGGGATCAAACCTTGTCAGCGCATATTCTCCAATACTGCTGCTAGGATTTTAATAAAATGTTACACAGTTGTAGTACATCACCTGAAGATGTGCATGAAATAATATGGCTGCTGCCTGAAATTTTGAAGGGGAGATAATTTGTCTTTGGAATATTTTCTGGAAAAAGGGGGTGAACATTGTCAGCGCATGTTCTCCTGAACAGATAGCTTGGATATTGATGAAATGTAACACAATTGTAGTATACCACTTGAAGATGTGCAGGAAGTTATATAGTTTCTATCTGAAATTTGAAGGGGTGATAATTAGTCTTTGAATATTTTCTGGAAAAAGGGGGAGGTATATCATTATGTCCATACTTGTATTGTGTCCACATTTGTACTGTGTCCACACTTACTTAAATTTACACTTTCCATATTGATTCAGGGTTCAGTTAGCAGGGGGTATAACTGGCTGCCATCGGCAACAGCTCTAGTTAAATCTGATTGGAATTTCATAGAAAGTGGTCAAAAGTTAGATGATGGTAAGAAAATTACCTCCAGCATTTTTTTCCTAGTTATTCTGTATTTTTTTTCGAATTTGGACTTAGTTGTTTGTCCACATTATTTAAATTTACATTCAAGTTTACATCCGAGTTCAGATCTCAGTCACTATACATGTGAGGATCATGCAACCT
Organism: Modiolus philippinarum; assembly: GCA_002080025.1. Classification (NCBI taxonomy): domain Eukaryota; kingdom Metazoa; phylum Mollusca; class Bivalvia; order Mytilida; family Modiolidae; genus Modiolus; species Modiolus philippinarum. The sequence goes on along the minus strand of MJUU01036910.1, from coordinate 166,559 downwards.
TGCATATGCATGCATATCTGAAGGTAGGTCAGCTTCCTGGCAAAATGAGGTCACTTTGACCTATATTTTCAGTTTAATTGATTTACTATGAAGTTTATGGACGAGTTCATTTCTCAGTCACTATACATGGAAGAATGATAAAACCTTGGAATTGCATGTATTTCTGATGCTAGGTCAGCATCCAGACAATATAAGGTCACTGACCTTTATTCTCTGCATGAACAATTTACGTTCAAGCATCTAAGCAAAATTAGATCACTTTAACCTATATTTTCCACTTGGTTGACTTGCATCGAAATTAACTGAAGAGTTCAGATCTCAGTTACTATACATGTTAGGATCATGTAAACTTGCATATGCATGCATCTCTGATGGTAGGTATCCATGCCAAGTACGGTTACTCCGACAATGTACCATAAAGAGGTGAACTTTGTAATCGTTGATTGCCTATGTTTTGGAATTCTACTTAGCAATCATACTTTTTACATACATTTCATTGAAAACAGTCATTTAACAGCATATTTTGTTCCAGTTTTTATACGACCGCAAAAATTTTGCGGTCATATATTGGTATGGCGCTGGCGTCGTCGGCGTCGGCGTCTGCGTCGGCGGCGTCTGCGTCTGTGGACAGCGTAACTTTGCTTCTAGTGGACGGATCATTATGAAATTTTAGTATGATGTATCTTGGCACACGCGTAAACAGAGGTTTTAATTTTGAGTTGGTGGCCCCGCCCGTTTTAGAAAAAGGGGCCAAAAAGGGGTAAAATTGGGTATTTTCTTATTTTTGACTGTAGAAACTTTATTAATTGTTGGATTTTGATGGGGTTTGTTTCAGTGTGCTCCTAAGAAAATTTCAATCTGGTGTAATGCAACGGATTTCAAGTAGCATGTACCGCTTACGAGATAAATGGAGCCCAACAGGGGCAAATCTCAAAAAAAAAAAAATTTTTATTTTTAGTCCGATTTTGATGCAGTTTTTTTCAATGGATTCCTCGTGAAAAATTAATATGGCGCTCAGTTATTAGATTTTTGATAACTTGTTTCCTTTCCCAGCTATGAGGGGCCGAACGGGGCCAAAACTGCGAATTTGCAGATTATGTAGAATTTTTATTATTCATCCGATTTCGTTGGGATTTTTTTCTTTGGATTCCTCTTGATCTAAGCTTTCAGTCGTATGTCAACGGATTTGACCTAGCTCTTACCGTTTCCGAGCTACAAGGGATCAAAGGGGCCAAAATTGCAATTTTTCTAAATATGTCAAATCTTTATTTTTCATCGGATTTCGATGGGATTTTTTTCTTTGGATTCCTCTTGATCTAAGCTTTCAGTAGTATGCCAACGGATTTTGTGTAGGTCTTACCGTTTCCGAGCTACAAGGGGTCAAAGGGGCCAAAAATGCAATTTTTCTAAATATGTAAAATCTTTATTTTTCATCGGATTTCGATGGGATTTTTTTCTTTGGATTCCTCTTGATCTTAGCTTTCAGTAGTATGTCAACGGATTTTTTGTAGGTCTTACCGTTTCCGAGCTACAAGGGGTCAAAGGGGCCAAAAATGCAATTTTTCTAAATATGTCAAATCTTTATTTTTCAGTGGATTTCGATGGGATTTTTTTCTTTGGATTCCTCTTGATATAAGCTTTCATTAGTATGCCAGCGGATTTTGTGTAGGTCTTACCGTTTCCGAGCTACAAGGGGTCAAAGGGGTCAAAAATGCAATTTTTCTAAATATGTCAAATCTTTATTTTTCATCGGATTTCGATGGGATTTTTTTCTTTGGATTCCTCTTGATATAAGCTTTCAGTAGTTTGACAACAGATTTTGTGTAGCTTTTACCGTTCCGAGCTACAAGGGGCGGGGGGGTCAAAGGGGCAAAAATTGCAATTTTTCTAAATATGTCATATCTTTATTTTTCATGAGATTTCGATGGTTTTTTTTCTTTGAATTTCTATGGATGTTAAGTTTTAGTTGATAGTACATATTTTGCATAGCTCTTACGGTTTTTTATCAGTAAGTAATCAAAAGGGTTTATTTATTCCCTATTTTGTTTCAAGCTAATAACTGTGTCTAGCTTCTTTTTGTGTCCATCTAATTATTGTGTCAAGCTCTTTACCGTGTCCACATTCACTTTAAACTACTTTTGTTGAAATTTCAGTGGTTGGCATGCTGCGGTCGTATCATGCTGCGCTCGGCGTAGCCCTTTATTGTATATTTCATGGAAATCTCTAAGACTAGTAATTTCTTCATATTCTACCAAGCAATGTCATTTTATTTTAGGCCAAATTATAATGACAATGTACAGAGCTGGCTAGACTTTAGGTTCTGTGGAACCTTTATGAATTTTTCCTCATCTAAAAGTCATGAAAGTATACTTGTAAGTTTGAAGTTTTCATAAAATAATACATGTATTTCTATGCAAACCATGAATATTGACTCCTTGTGTAATATATTTCCTCAGCCCCGGTGAAACTGTACACCGTGCAATCAGGGTAGCGACTAACTGTACGCAGGGTAGTGCAAAACAAACCAAAAATAGGCATGCAGACAAAAAGTAACTTCATTATTCTATGGTATTTGTATCATATTTATATGTGTATGGGCGTTTGTAAAGGAAAACTACACTATTAACCTTTATTTGTCTCAAATGTGTAAGCATATATGTTTTAAATAAAGTCACAATCACCAAAATAGTTGTGTACACCAAAAAATCAGGGTAGGACTAAGCGTACAGTTGGTAGCGACTAAGCAGTACGCAGGGTAGGACTAATTTATTTATTTTTTTAATCATTGTCATAATTCCCAAATAAAAGAAACTGTACATTTTTGCACATTGTTGAAAAAAATTTCATACTGTTTGCCAATGGAGACATCATATTATATCCAATGGCATTGTTTATTATGTAACATTACGTTGTAAACAAGTTTTCTATTTGACGTATTCTCTTCTTCTTTTTTCTCTCCAACAGACATAAATCAAAGCTCCGATGGAGCTGAATCTCGAAGCCCTGAAAATGTACACTTGGCAAAACCTCGTAGTCATCCAAAGAACTACTACATATGTCTGCATGTATTAAGTTATTCCCTAAGACTTGAAAATAATTGGATTGTGTGATTTCGCATGTCGATTTCAATGCTATAAATATATGCAATACGCTGTCACATGTAAACAAATGTTATTTTCATCTTTGACAAATTACTGCGCGACAGGTTCGTTGATCCGAGATGTAATATAAAAAAAACAAGTAATTGGATAAACATGCATATTGTTTTCAATTTAATATAACAACACCGTATTCAACTCAAGAAAATGAAGGAATATAACTTAAAGACTCATTGTATACGATTTTGAAAGAAACTTGTGCGCTATATTTTATCGGAAGCACGAAGACCATCTTTTAGTGCTGTTAATAGGCATGAAGCCTCACGTGATTTTTTCTTGCCATTTTAACATCTCTCCAGCCATTTCATGGCTTCGAGATAAAAACACAGCTGGGCTTCTTTTGGGATTTCTGAACCATATTGTCTTAATATATTGATGTGTGGAACGGCAAAATTTATTCTCGATATGTGCGGGTCATAATCATTGTGTAGACACAGTCCCTCAAGAACCATTCATTTTTAAAAGCACCCATATACCTTAGAAATTTGCATTCGTAGCCGATTCTCCAAAACTTTTACAGCATAATTCTATATGTGTATCTCCTTTGTACTGTATTTTCATTGCAATACCAATCGAACACATCCAAGAATAATAAAAATGCAACATTATTTTCATTTGCCATCCTCAGAAATTTTACAAATGTTTGAAGTCTGCCATATTTTGTCATAAAAGGCATTACATTCGGTTATAAGCTTAGTGCAAATGTAAGCAGGTCCGGGTCGGGAAGACCATTTCGGGAAGCCGAGATCGCGGAGTTGAATTGGAATTCGGAATTTGCTGAAAAATTGACCGGGAATTCAGGATTGAAATGAAGCGTGATCCGGGAAATGAGATTTTTTCGACAGGGAATTCGGCATTAAAATGAAACGGGATGAGGGAAAGGGCACATTTGTCTGTCGGGAATTCGGGATTGATAGTTACCAGGATTTTTGTCTCGCCCGCGACGAAAGTCGCGAAAGCGAGACATGTGCGTGCAAAGTATGACCACGGCGACGGCGTTAACTTTTACTAAATGCAGGATATTTTGAAAACCCTTTGATGTAGGAACATCATATTTGGTCCAGTGGTAGTACTAATCAAGTGCTATGACGGACATAACGATATGTGACCTTGACCTCAATTTCACGGTCTAGTGGCCACGTTAAGTTTTTCTGCTTAAGTCTATTTCTCAATAACTAGAAGTGGTAGGCTGATAATATTTGGTATGTAGGTTGGTCTTGGGTAGTACATGTCAGTCTGGCAGGTGACTTTTTTCCTCGACCTCAATTTCACGGTCTAGTGAGCATGTTCACTTTTCTAATTAGTTCACATAGATTTCACATCAATTTAGAGGCCAGCAGGGACGGGCGAGACATCTTTTAGGGTCTTCACTTGTTTATATAAATGAATGTCAAACCTTTAATAATGAAAGGTGTTAAAGCTTGAATTATCCATTCCTTGGTCTCCCAGAAGAGTGAAGCACTGTTTACATTTTACTCCACTGGAGAGTCAAGAAAACATTCCTTGCTACTCGGGAATTCGGGAAAAGGTCATTTTATGACCGGGAATTCGGGATTTTGTGTTTTTGGTCCAGGACTTTGGAATTAAGTCCCCTCCTTTCCTCTCATTTTATCATGAATGTTTATCATTAACTGGAAAGGATAAATCTGTTTGACAATATGTTAAGTTACAGGATGACGATTCATTGTCAGACTCGACAACTTGAACTGATATGTCTTGTTTGTTAGTTTCTATAGAGTGCTGCAAACTGAGAGGTCATCAACAATCAAAGTGTCTACACTGTCTATTTAACATGACAGAATTTGACCGCGTTGAAACATTCCTGTTGGAACATAATACGTGTACCTTTAGACTGATATCCTGTTTCAGGTAGATGAAGAACAACAATCAAAGCGTCGTTCCATTTGCTTAATCTTACCACGTATTTATAGGGATTTTGTCCCATGTACATTTACTCCATATCCCTTCATTTGTTTATTAACAACTTTTTTTCTTGAAATACCATGGGCATTTATAAGGTGATCAATTATACGAGGTGGAAAGATTCAAAGCCTTCAGGACAGTACTTGCAGAGTTATGTCGATGACAACCGACTTGAAATTCATAATGCATAATACATGGAAAGTCGCTTCGGTTGGCAGCATTGATTTTAGCAAACGAAATTTCTGTAAATCATCATAGTAAATTACTGAGTTTATGTTAGTGTGCTTAGATATAATTATATTTAAGATACATATATATTCAAGATACTGTATTTCAAAAGATGTTTTGGATATTGGCATGGAAGTTAAAAGGCAGTTCAAATGTCATACACACACATATATATATATACTCAAGTATTGCAATATCGGCTACGTTTGTCATTTTGCACTGTCTCCAATTAAAATGTTCACATATAATAAATGTTGCAACTCTTTGGTATCTAGTAAAAGATTTCCTATCCTGGTCATATGGTAATAATGAGATGACTGTGGTTTATGGTGTTTTGTCCTTTATCTACAGACTTTCATTATTCCATTGATTCTGATATTAGTAAAAAAAAACAACAAAAAACAAAAACAAAACAAAACAATACAGCTCATAGCAATTTAGGTTCCATTCAGGTAAACATATTCTCTTTGTAGGGCATTACACTTATTAGATTGTAGCATAGTCATACCCTGCGTACAGTTCGACTTTTAGTTAGTCGCTACCTACTGTACGCTTAGTCCTACCCTGATGAAATTGCGTACAGTAAAACTTTTGCTAATTATACAGTTATTAGCAATCAAAACAATCTGCAATTGACACATAACATAGATTGGCACCTGAGAATCTCATATTAATAATCGAAGTAAAGCATGATGTCCTTATTCAACTCACTTTTCGTCTGCATGCCTATTTTTAGTTTGTTTTGCACTACCCTGCATACAGTTAGTCACTACCCTGATTGCACAGTGTACAGTTTCACCAGGGGTGTATTTCCTCATGCCCTGTATTTTGTTGAAGCACTTGTTCAGTTAACACATTACATACAGTTGATTTTTCTAGTACAGCAAAAGCCAATCAAATTTGAATAACCTGATCTACCTGTTGATCTAATAACCTGATCTACCTGTTGATCTAAAAGCTCTACATATATATTAGTGACTTTGATAAATCAAGTTAATACAGTTACAAGATTTGATCATCAAGTTTAAAAAAAAAAAACACTGACTTAATATTTTATTGAAAGTATTGTTCATGGTTGGAATAAAATTGTAGTTGTATAACCTTGGGCTGTGTTTTACGTCTTGAATTATTTTGGTTATAGTAAGAAAATCTTTTTGGAAATGGTTGATAAAATGTTTCTTATTTCTGTGTCTTAGGCAGAACAATGGAACTTTGGATTTTCTATCAAAAGCAAAACAATAGTTGTGTATATTAGATAGAGGTGAATTGAAAATTTTAATATTTTGCATCTATCCCCATGTAATTTAGATATTGTGATGATCTCTGAGGGATGTATTATACTACAGAAGTCATGATCTAAAGTCCAATTTGGCAAGAAAGCTTTATTTCAATGTAGTATTGCTGTCTATTTAAGGATTGTTTATTAAGACAAGATAAAAAGATATAAGCCTTCAAGATATATACAAAGATATTTTTTGTTTAATCAGATAAATTTCCTGTGGGCATCCATAAAACATGTATATTTGAAAGTGATCCTTTGGGTTTTTGTTATATTTGTCCACACCCACAGGTGCTTAAATAAAATTATACATTTGTTGTACGGGATATATCACATGGTGGTTCAAAAAAATTTAAGTTGATGTTATTATTTGTTCTTTTTTTCTGAAGGTGATTTCTTGAAAATATCGATCACTGCATTCCAAACCATCAGTCTTTTTAGCCCATATCCTTTCGTAAAATATTCAAGCTGTGTAATCTTTTACTAAACAAGTACATTTTTTGAATGTTGAGGATAATTTGGTATGTTTGTTGTGTTGTTGTATGCTAATAGGCTCTATTGTTACACTGCAAAAAGTTTAACTTGGGGATCCTTTGCAAAAATGTAAGATATCCTGTCTTTTCATAAGTTGAATGTGATTAAATGGGAATATTTTACGAAGTATTCTGTTGTAGAAATTTTGTCATTATGTCTCCCAAACTAAGTTTGGGAGACATATTGTGTTTGCTCCGTTTCTTCTTATTATTTTTTTGTTGAGTTTTTATACGACCGCAAAAAAATTTTTGAGGTCGTATATTGGTATGATACTGGCGGCGTCGGCGTCGGCGTCGTCGGCGTCGGCGTCGTCGGCGTCGTCGGCGTCTGTAGACTCTTCGTTTCCGTGCGATAACTTCAGTTCTAGTTGATCAATCCTTATGAAATTTTAACATAATGTTGCTTATCACAAAAGGAAGGTTGGGATTGGTTTTGGGTATTGTGGCCCCGCCCGTTTTTTAAAAAAGGGCCAAAAAGGGCCAAATTAGGTGTTTTCATATATTGGGCTGTAGAATATTTATTATTTATCGGATTTTGATGGGGTTTCTTTCAGTGTGATCCTTAGGAAATTTGGAATCAGAAGTATGTCAACGGATTTTATGTCACGTGTACTGTTAATGAGATAAATGGGTCCCAAATGGGGGAAATCTCAAAAATCTATTTTTTTCATTTCTTGTCCGATTTTGATGCAGTTTTTTTCATTAGATTCCTTATGAAAAATTAATATGG
>MJUU01036910.1:125899-139164 GCA_002080025.1 Modiolus philippinarum | reverse complement strand
ATAACTCTTTCCCTTTCCAAGCTATAAGGGGTCAAACGGGGCCAAAATCGCACTTTTACAAAGTACCTCAAATTTTTATTTTTCAGCGGATTTTGATGGGGTTTCTTTCTTTGGATTCGTCTTCACATGAGCTTTGGGTGGTGTGTCGACGAATTTTGCATAGCTCTTACCGTTTCCGAGTTATAAGGGGCCTGAGGGGACCAAAATCACACTTTTACAAAGTACCTCAATTTTTTATTTTTCATCGGACTTTGATGGGGTTTCTTTCTTTGGATTCCTCTTGACATGAGCTTTCGCTAGTGTGTCGACGGATTTGGCGTAGCTTATACCGTTTCCAAGCTATTAGGGGCCTAAGGGGGCCAAAATCGCACTTTTTCAAAGTACCTCAATTTTTTGATTTTTCATCGGATTTTGATGGGGTTTCTTTCTTTGGATTCCTCTTGACATGAGGTTTCGGCAGTATCTCAACGGATTTTGCGTAGCTTATACTGTTTCCAAGCTATAAGGCGCCTTAGGGGGACCAAAATCGCACTTTAACAAAGTACCTCAATTTTAGCTGAAAATTGTACCTCAATTTTAGCTGAAAAATGTATCTGACATGTCAGTCTGTAATCCAAGATGGCCGGCAATGGGGCTCATTGATTAACATTAGCCAATTGCAACCAAACTTTGTCATAATAGTCCTTGGGTGGTGTTAAGTAAAAAATCTGTCTGACATGTCCCTGCATAATCCAAGATAACCGCCAGCAGTCCCATTGATTAACTTTAGACCTCTTAGGAAATGTAATTAAAAAATCAATGTTATTGAATGGATGTACCACTGTTATATACAGGTGAGCTATACAGGCTCCTGGAAGCCTCTAGTTCTTAAACCTGTTCCTTATTATAAACAAGCTCAATGAGTGAGGGTTATATTGGAGCTCAATGAATTAGGGTTATATTGGAGTTCAATGAGTGAGGGTTATATTAGATACACATGTGTTTCCATTTGTTCTCTATCAGTTTTTAAACATCTTTGACTAAATGGTCTTCCAAATGTTTAGATTTTCTCTGCACTGAAGAGACATAAGTTGTCGAAATGCGCATATGCAGAATCAAAATTCACAGTAACTTCGGTATTTAGTTATTTGCTGTGAAATTCTCCCCTCTGCCTGTAGCGATTCATTTGAAATTTGATATGCTACCTTCTCGAAATGCGTTGTGTGTTGTAAGTGTTTTTATTGCTCTATGACATCAACTTCCTGTTTGATGGAACTTTAAAAACTGCTAGAAGTGGAGGTATTCTTTGCATGACAACTTGGCAACTTCAAATTTTAAGACAGATGTCCCATGCAAACTTACATTAATGAAAGAAAGGATCAGATTGCTTGCTGGTTATATGATGAATTATTACCCCTAAAACCAGTCCTATGGTATGAAATTTAATTTCATCCAGGATGAAAGAGAAATCTTCCAAATAGAAAAAAGATGACTTTATGGCAGTGATCTGAGTTCTGAAAAGATAATATATGAATACAAAAATTGTTGCTAATAAGTATATTTACTTCACAATAAGTTGTCTTCATAATATGGATCAGAGATCCTACAGTCTGAAGTCCATTGCTACTAGTCGATGCTAGAATTTGCAAATCATAGTAAAATATACCAAAAGATAGATCATCTTCTCACTAAGATTGAACTTTAACTCTTAAAAGTCTCAGTACAATTTTAAATCAAAATCTTTTAAGAATATATAAAACTACAAGAATTGGTTATAAATATCTGGATTATTTGGTAATTGATAACAAAATACCGAAGTTACTGTTAATTTATTTTTCTGCATATGCACATTTTGACAACTTATGTCTCATCAGTGCAGATAAAACTAAACATTTGGAAGTTCATTAACCTAAAACATGTAAAAGCTGATTGAGTGTTTTGTATAGAGCCATCTTTGGAAGATAGATAGAATGTATTGTATTTACACAGCATCAATAAAAGATTTAAATTGCATAAGTGGCCATGTTTCAGAAAAGATTTGATTTAATTATTAAAAACACATATTTAGCCTCTTTGCCGTATAACATTGTATTCCTTTATCAACAAGCATGTACTAAATAGAAACAATAAATTCTGCATACATGATGTACAAAGAATATTATGTTGATGTAACATGCTTAAGTAATGTATGAAAAGGGACTACCAGTATTGTACACTTTATCTGAGGGACCGTCCATTACAATCCACACATGTGCTTTTCACATACATAGAACACGTAATATAAGGATGTACGGTATATTGGTCTATGACACAGTATTTTTCTGCTCTGTTAATTATGGTCTTTGGTCATTGAAGTTTTGAATGACACTAATTTAAATGTTATCTCTTGCTAAAGTATTCCATTTGTATAAAATGATAGATATTGCAAGGTCTTTGTTGGTTTATTTCTGCTTTACTGAACAATTATACCTGGTGTCTTCAATTGTAAATTGCTTTCACTTGGATATTTATTTTGGTTGCAGTGAGATGCTTTAAGGAAGTGGAAGGAGACATTCTATTGAGAGGTGTTTACAAGCACAGGTAAGTTCTACTTGTCATTTTTTGTGAAACTTTGCACGTAATATGTCAAAAGTTCATTTGTTTGAAACAAATTAGATAGATCTTGACATTGAAGTGTGAGCACTATGACAAAATGGTTGACTTAAATTTTAAGGAAATTGTAAAATTACAGATATTAATTTGACCAAGCTACAAGCTTATGTCAAAATATTCATATGCCTCAAATTACCTGCTCTAGAAAGTATCAGAGGTGATTTAGTTACCCATACGTTGGTTCACTTGTATTAATACCACAGGATCCTGAAACTTGGTGTTATTCGTACTCATTAAAAGAGGAAAAATACTATCAGTGAAGGTCATGTGGATGGATTTTTTTGGAGAGTTAATTACTTTAGATGTAAAGGGTGAAGGCTATGTTAGTGCTGTCTTTAAAAGCTGTTTGTAGAAAATTAAGAAAAAAGATCTTCTTAAAAAAAGAGAATTAGCTTTCAGGGTTAAAGTCACTAGTTTAAAATGTGCATCAATGTACACCATTTGTGGTGGTCTTACATTTCTCATGTCAAGAAATTTTCAACTATTTCCACTATAGGCAAAGTGTGAATCAACAGTATCATTATCATGGTCTAAACAAAAGATGTGATTCTGATAAAGAAATTATTACTGTAATAAAATCCATAATGTTTATTACAGTAATAATTACTTTTTCAACAGTCTCATAAATTGGTTCCACTATGATAATGATCTCATGGATTAGCACTTGGCCGATAGTGAATGTCTTTTTGAGAAAACTCCAGTCAAGTAATTCTTCAAGCCAATTTCAACTTGCACAACAGCAGGGCACTACATGGTATGTGAAATGAAGTATGATACATAATCTAATTTGTATGTAAACAAGAAGTCTGGTTCATTTATAATGAATGAGAATTGTATGTAATTAAAAAAAATGATCAATATATGTTATGAAAATCTGTAGTTTTCTTTTGTTTTATTTTTCATTGTGTAAAAAGGAAAGTGTTAAGTTTGATCTCTCATATCCCACAGATGAGACAAAAAGCTTGGTAAAGATAAAATCACAGGTCTGCATATGAAAAGGGTATTACATAAACTCACTGCTGGTGGTCTATATTGATTAATCGACAGCTACCTGTCCAGGTATATCTCTCTGTTTAAATTATTTAAGTGTAACACACCAGGATTATACATAGGGCTGTTATTGTTGGGATGATGAAGGACTGTGTTTCGTAGCAGGTTTGTTATTAAATTAATTATCGTTCACTATAAATGTAAATTAAAGCAATTTCAGTTTAAAACAATGATGTATCTGTTTATTTTGTATTTTTTTTTTAGTTTTTCCTCATTTAAAGAAAATAAATTGATGTTTCTGACATCTTCGTTAACAGGAAAGAAACATGCTTTATTTTGGCAGGTTAATTGTAGTTAAAATTTTGTTGGTATTTTACAAAGCACAACTAAGATAGTTTACCCCTGGATATTTAAGGGTCACTGTGTTAAATAGATCACAATAATTATAAAAGGAAGGTAAACATGTAATTTCTATACATGAATACATGTGGGTAAATAGGCTGAAAATTTCTTCCTTTAATGTCAATACTATAAACCAATTATTTTTGCTTGAGTGAAAACACAGATATGTCGGAGTTTTATGATAGATTGCAAGAAATTAAAATATAATGTATCTGTATTCTTTCCTATAATTTTTGTTTCATTTTTACCTGTAATATAGTTAGAATTTGTTTCAATGTATACAACGTACATGTGCAATTTGATATTCATAATGTTTGTCATTAGACCATATTGCTCTTGTTCTGATCAAACAGGCTTCATTTACTTTTAAAAAAAATACCAGTTACATCAAAGATCTAAGGCTGGAAAGATTTTCTTTTCTATCTAGTTTATCAGACTAAATTGATTATATAAGGGGTTTTACACTATCTCCCTCATTCACTCTGACTTCAACTTAACATAACTATGATAAAAAGACACCCAATTTAAAATTTATAAAAAATGCCTTCACAGACCCCAATTTTTTTCTGGAACAGCCCTTATACAAAATTTGTCAATATTGTGTTTTAGAGAATACCCAGTGAGACGTCTCATCAAAGCACTTAATTTGGTATTACAGATTAAGAGGAACATAGATAGCATGTCTCATAATTATGAAAATAAGGTTTGATATCACAGTCTACATTCTATAATAAAGATAACTATATAAGACGAATGGCTATGATACCAAGTCAACTCGGACATTGTACTTTCTTTCAAGACCTGACATATCAAATCTTGAATAATGGATTTTTAGAAAGTAAATAATATTAATCCACAAAGCTATCATACAAAGTAAATAGAATGGATAAGTATGATTAAGATGTGACTATGTCAGGTGTGGTTTACTAACATATTTATCATGGGGTGTAGGCCCTAGGAGATTGTCCACTAAATAAGAATTTACATATAACCTGTGTGTGATGTGTGATAAACACAAGAAATTTCAAGGGATTTATACATGTTACATGTGTAAACAATTTGTATGTATTAATTATGTAATATTATTTATATTAATATTTTTTGCTCACAGTGATATAGAACATTCAGTGTCCTTTCTATGTGAATTTTGTATTTAATTTGTTTAATGAAATTATAAATATATATGTTTTTGATTTATTTGTAAATTTGATCAGAGTAAAAGTCTAATAAATGTCAGAAAATTTTAGAATTAAAGACTTACAGGTCTGCTATAATTTGTCTTGAGTCACTGATTGTACCAACAAAGATGGTTATCTGTATTTTACTGTCTATATTTAGGAAAATAAGTCAAGCGATTTGTATGTTTTTGTGTTTGTTTTAATATCTTGAATTTTATAATGTAAATAATCTGACATGTTAAAAAGTCTCTTCATAATTATAAATATATCTTGTATTTTATGTGTAATGAAATTTAATTTTATTAGCTTTTGTACAGCACGGGGGAATTTTTATGCCCCTTAGAATCAAAGATTTAGGTGGAAAATAGATTTTCTTCCATCTGATTGTCTGCAAAAAAGCTTTTACATTGAGTATATCTTTTGAATGGTAAGTGATAGGGCTTTCAAATTTTATATGTGTATTCCTTGTGGCAAGACCTTTCAATTGGTACCAGAATATTTGACCTCGGCATGTGAACATTTACTTAAAAACTTTTGGGTTTATCTTTTGAACGGTTACTGAGAGGGCTTTGGTATCTCATATGTGTTTAATGATGAACATGCTATGACTTGTACATTCAACTTGTTTCTCCATCTTTTGGCTATTACATAGGTTATGTATATGTTGTTGTTTGGACACAAAGGATTTTCTGTCATGTCAAGATCCCTATTATTCGGGCCTGACATTTAACATGTTTAAGTAAAGGCACAATATTTCCCAGTATACTGATGCACTTGGAAAAATATTCACCATCATAATAGTACTATGAATTTCATTGACATTTATATACTTAATTTTCCTAATGATAGCTCTGTTATTGTGCACGCTTTAGGTCTTTTGATTGTGTAAAATATCAAATAATTATGAGGAAAATTACTTAAATTAAAGCTCCAGAAATAGATTTTTTCCATAAATTGAGGGAAGTTATACATGGGTGATTTTTAGATAGGATGCCTCAAAGAACACAGACACAGTTAATTTAAAATTGATTGCAAGTGAAGAAAAATGAAAGCTTCAACAGGAAACTGGTGGGCAGTAATGGCTTATTTTTCTTTGGATTATATAAATATATGAAATCTTCCCTTTTAAAGTTTTTTGTTTGGTTTATTGATGTACAAATACAAAGTTATAGATTGCTTTTTAGTTTATTATGTTTTTTGCTTTCATATTATATTGGTAATCAATTTTTCATATAAACTTTTGTTAGTTAGTTTCATGTCCTGAAATGGATTGAATATTTGGACCATGGCTCCCTTGTTCTGGGGACATACTTGAAGGATATATTTTTGCACAGACCTTGTATTATATTGGAGTATACATTGGGGTTATCAAGACTTTCATTTACATACATGCTATACAGATCACAGTTGTTTGACTAGCGATTAAAGTAGTCCATAAATTGGAAAATTGTTATATTTGTACATAACGTCCTCGATTGTTGTTAGGATATTTACTTAGTATGTAAGTATGTGTATTGCCTTCTTATATCAAATGATAAAAAAATATAACTGAATTTGAAATTTGATATTTGATATATGTTATTTTGTTATGAACAGACAAGGCCATAATGTTCTATTTATATGGTAATATTGTATGATATGTATATGTATATCGCAATTTTGTGAAAATTCAAGCTAATTAAATATTTGATATTCAGGTTTGAAGAATGCTACTCAAAGGTCTTGAATAGCTTGTATCATTTTGCTTGCAACCATATGTCGCAAAAAACACAAACTTACTTTGCAAGACTGTTACTCTCAAAGTGTAAATTAAAGTACAATTTATTCTTTGAAAAAAAAATACACATCTTTATAATTTCACAACAAACTAAATTTTGTTCTTCAACTTTTATAAAACTCATGGGAGATTGGATTTAGGTGAAGTTCATTTCCTAATAGGGAAGTATCTGACTAAACAAGTTTAATATCAGGGTACATTGCCCTTAACTGAATCTTTCTTCATTTTTATATCCTCAGGCTTAGCCTAAATTTTTAATATCGATAATAAATAAGGTTCAATTACTTTTAATTCAGTTAAGGTCATAACAAAAGTATTAAACTATGTCATGTAAGACATAATTTTTCATAGTTTCCATAAATGAGAACATAGATAGTAGTAAAGAAAAGTGTACAAACATTAATTGATGCATTATGGTGCGTTCAGACATACATTTGATGCGCATCGAATACGCATCGAAAACGTTTTCGATGCGCATTCGATACATATTACGTGTGAACGCAACATTACAAATACGTTTTGAGTAAAACAAAAACTAATATGTATAACACACATCGAAGGAGAATCAAATCGAATTACGTGTGAACGCAGCATAAGTTTAATTAAATGATAATATTTAAGTAGTAGTTATAACCCTGAGGGCATATGCCCAATGGGTTATAACTTATTTGTACCATGACCCTATGGTCAATATAAAATTGAAGTTTGTAATAATTCAGGTGGGGGGTCTTTCAGGAATTAACCCTATATTATGAAAAAGAAGAATTAATTTACATTTAATGACATCATGGTAGAAATACTTAAAGACAACCTGGAGATCTCAAAGTCAACCTCAGCATTTAAGAAGTAACTTTTATGTTCAATATTGAACATTTTTCATGGATAGAGACTTGTTCCTTACATCTTAATGTGGTAAAAACATTTTTCCCAAATAGCTTTATCTACATGTATATCTGTAGGAGAGCTCATTACGGGGGTTTTCATTTCAATCATTAAATAAATTAGCATATTTGGAACTTTGACAGGTTTTTGTTGACAATTTCATCCCTTTGTAACATTATAACTGTACTCTAATATCGTAGGTCTTTATGGACAAATTCTTCTTTCATACCCATAATTATGTATAGGGAGATGAGGGATAAAATGAGACAGCAAGATTATATGAGAACATTAATTCTAAATACTTCACTGAACTTCAATAAAAGAAGAACTTATTTAATTACTTATACTAAGAACATTATATGTAACATTCAAGTTTTGCTTTCAGGAAAATCCTCTGAGACATTACTTTTATCCATATTTTGAATGAAATCTGTCTAGTATGTCTTGCATATCAACTCTTGAGACTGAACTTCAACTTCTCTATAGTGGTTCAAAATACAAGACTAAAACTCTATTAAACAAGTTTTTATAACTAAATTACACAGTTTTTATAAGACGCAAAAAAATGTGAAGATATGGCACTGGTGTCTGCATTGGCCCTAGCCTCTATGGACAGCATGACTTTGGCTTTAGTGGACAGACCATCACCAAATTTTAGTATGGTATTTGGCATGTAACTAAATATTTAAAGTACAAATCCATAAATTTTGAAAAAAAATGAGTATGTTTGAATGAAATCTCTAATTACAAGCATGGTGCGGTATTTTCTCAAGAGAAAAAAAAAAGAGAATGCATATGTATAGCAAGTTTTTTTTAAGACAAATTTCATGAAATTTAGGATTGTTATTCACTATGGTTTGAGAATTAAGGTGGGTTGCTTTTCAGATAAAAGATCTTGTAGTTTTACCTTTATAATTGATTTTACTATAAAAATAAATATGTTGGTTAATTAAAACATTTTTATGCTAATTTATAAAATGTAGGAGTTATTTTTATTACAATAGTTTAACTTTTGACATATTTTTAACATTTTTTCTCTAATTTGACTATTTTCATACAAGGAAACAGACAGAAAGTTACACATTTGTTATACAAAATGAAAAGAAAAAAATTCAAAATGAGACCAAGATTATAAATAAGTTTTGTCAACTGACCTACTTATCAAAGTATATACTAATAACTTTAAACAAACATTAAGTAGAATTAGTGATTTAGGTTAAGGCACCTTAATGCCGCCACATTCATTGATAACATACAGCTCTAGCCGTAGGGCAGCCAAAACCCTGTCAGGACACTTGTGAAAAAATATACATACTGTGAACGAACTTATTAAAGGGTGTCAACAGTTTACTTAAGATAACTTCCCATACTGTGTCTGAAACCTTTAAGTGCATTATATAAGTGAAACTTGGAAACATATTGGAAGTGAAACTATGTAATTTTGTATAGTAAAAGACAAAGGTTACAGTCAAAGGTATTTGTTTATACAGATTAATATTGTTCTTTTTCATGTAGTGAAGATTTAAAATGAGGGGGTGTCTATTGATTCATGTTTAGTTGACAATTTTTTGTAGATTTAGAGATAGATATGGGGTAATTCCCTGTTACAACAACTGTGTACAAAAGGGATCTCTGCACACCATTAACTCCATGCATAATTACAGTCAAAATTTGATGGCTCAACACCCAAGGGACTAATGAAAACAGTTCTGGTTAAAGTGGTCTTCGAGTAATGGAGGTCGAATTGTTTAAACTTGAACAAAGGGACCAGAAAAAAGGATCCATGGTGTTCTAGCTAATGCAGTTCGACCCATCGAAGTTCAACTGTATTGCTCCTCTTCATAACAACCATTAAAGATAATTTTTCTTAATTTAAGGCTTTTACTATGAAGTCATGCATCATGATGGATGCAGAATCTCCCGAAAACCAAATTTATTTAATTTTTCGAATTACATATGTGTATGCAACTTAAGTCATATTGAAAGTGAAGTTCATTTTATTAGGGCAGAGGTAAAATTGTTGCTATAATGATATTATTAGTTCACCTGGCTAAAGGCCAAGTGAGCTTTTGTCATCACTTGAATCCGTCGTCTATCATCCGTTGTCCGTCTGTTAAAGTTTCAAATTTTGATATTCACATTTTGATATCTCATTTGAAACTTTCACATTTTGATATCTCATTTGAAACTTTCACAGTTTGATATCTCATTTGAAACTTTCACATTTTGATACCTCATTTGAAACTTCACAGTTTGATATCTCATTTGAAACTCATTTTAAACTAATGGAGCAGATTCAACCAAACTGTATTTAAGGTCTTTTACAAAAATTGCTCATTTCCGTTGCAATTTGATAAAAAACATGGCAACTAGCACAGAACATTGGAACGGTTGAGAAAATTGTTAATTTCACCATTTGGTCTGAACTATTGGAGCAAATTTAATTAAACTGTATTGGAATGATATATGGAAGGTCCTTTACAAAGGTTTCTCATTTTGGTCAGATCTGACAAACATATTCTAACATTGGAATATTGGAAAATCACATTTTGACAATCTCAGATTCTCTTCTGAAACCACTGAAGCCAGTTCAACTATACTTCATGGGAATGATGCATGGAAGGTTCTTTACAAAAATTGCACATTTTGTTAGAATCAGATAATTTGTTACAATCAGATAATCAGACATTTTGACAATCTCATATTCTCTTCTGAAACCACTGAAGCCATTTCAACTATACTTCATGGGGATGATGCATGGAAGGTTCTTTACAAAAATTGCACATTTTGTTATGATCAGATAATGGCTGCCAGCGCTGAACATATAGTTTAACTTTGGACCCTGTGAGAAAATCATCATTTCCATCAGCTTATCTGAAAAATCAAAAAAAAAAAAAAAAAATTAAGTAAACTGTATTTGAATGATATATGGAAGATCTTTTTACTCCTTTACAAAGAATGCTCATCATAGTGGGATCTGACAAAAAAAGATAGCCACCAGCACAAAACTTACTTTAACATTGGACCCTATGGGAAAAGCATATTTTGTTCATCTCCTTTTAACTACTTAAACCATTGAAGCAAATTCAACCAATCTTAGACCCTATAGGGAAAAACATCAGTTTTGGTCAAAGGCTCAGTCTCTTATGGTTAGGGTATGGCTCAGAATAATAGTAGAACATTGATGTATCTGGTGTAGTGACCAGTCCTTGTATAAAGCTATATACATGTACTTTGGTATGTCCATACTTCTGGTGTAGTGACCAGTCCTTGTATAAAGCTATACACATGTACTTTGGTATGTCCATACTTCTGGTGTAGTGACCAGTCCATGTATAAAACTATAAACATGTTCATTAGTATGTCCATACTTGTGGTGTATTGACCAGTCCTTGTATTACCTGGAGCCATAAGGTGTGTTATTACAGGTAGATAATATATTGACAAACAGGTGTCAAGACTTATCCCAGTTTGTAAATAAATAATATACAATAATATGTAATCAAAATTATTATCTGATACATGAAATATGATAACACATGTCAATCAAACGTATTGTCTCTGATGGGTTTTACATGTAAAATTAATAATAGTACATCAGAAATTAATTTTCATACTACGGTAGTATGTTTGGCTTGGTACATGTAGTATTCCACGTTTCATTAGCCCCAAAATAAGATAGTCTGAGTTTTTGGCTATTTGAGATATCAAATGTTTTATGCATACAAAAGCCAAATAGGCGTAAACCTTTGGTTCCACGTATATCCAGACAAAATACACAATATATTTTAGTTGTTTGTATAGAATACCAAATAAGAATGACAAGTAATAGTAAACAATAAATACCAAAATTTTTAGTCTAAAACTTCTTCATAAAGGTAAAGAAGAGGGAATGGTATTATAGGATTAAACACTCATTTTTAGGAAATAATCTATGTATAAACTCTGGCAGCTCACTCACAAACTGAATTAAGTCGGAAGGACTTTATGTAAAGTTTGTGATTGAGCTGCCGGAGTTTATACATACATAATTTTTCCCCCCTAAAAATCAGTGTTTAATCCTTACAATTCCAACTTTGTACGTTAAAAACTGTGTGATCCATGTTAATGACGTCTTTATTTCCTGAACTATATCTTTGCGGAGCAGATTCATGGGCAAACGGAAATAGCGAAAAATATTTCCGTTTCCTATTCATGACGTTGATTAATGAAAGTGAACGTTACAATTACATTTGGAATTATTATGGTAGACTTTTCTGAAATATGGTGTCTGGCCAAAAATCTCATTGTTCATAACCTGTATACTGTATTTATAACCTATCATATGTCATAACTTTGGATTGCAATCAGATACAGTGTGATTTTAGCCATGCAAAAAGGAGTATCCCTTCTGTCATTAAAACTTGTTTTGCGGGGTGAGGGTTACCTTCAAACTAAGGTTCAAGGTAAAAGGTTAATGTTAAATAAATTATATTAAACAGAATTTATCCTTGACATTCATGAAGGGAAAGATAACCCATATGTGTTTTCAGTCAGAAATATAAATCATATTATTTGTACCAATTAGCACACAGACATTAAATAAGATATTTCAATTGAAAAATAAGGTCACAATCATACTAGTAAAAAGTTATTTCAGAAGTTATATAATATGATATGAAAACAGGAATTCTGGACTGAAGTTTGTTGAACTTAATTTAGCAAGATCATTATTCCATATGTTTGAAGACAGACTTTATATAAAACATACAGAAATGTGTTATAAATAATAAGCAGACTTAATTATCTATCTAACATTTGGTTTCTCTCATTCTTTCTATACAGGATACACACTTCATTCTGTCATAATTCTGTATATAAACTGATGTTTGACATAATGTGTCCTTCGTTACTTATTAACTCAAGGACACAGAGCTTAGTGGGTCTTTTTGTTACTTATTAACTCAAGGACACAGAGCTTAGTGGGTCTTTTCATTACTTAATAACTCAAGGACACAGTGCTTAGTGGGTCTTTTCGTGACTTATTAACTCAAGGACACAGAACTTAGTGGGTCTTTTTGTTACTTATTAACTCAAGGACATAGAGCTTAGTGGGTCTTTTCGTGACTAATTAACTCAAGGACACATAGCTTAGTGGGTCTTTCCGTGACTTATTAACTCAAGGACACAGAATTTAGTGGGTCTTTTCATTACTTAATAACTCAAGGACACAGTGCTTAGTGGGTCTTTTCGTTACTTATTAACCCAAGGACACAGAGCTTAGTGGGTCTTTTCGTGACTAATTAACTCAAGGGCACAGAGCTTAGTGGGTTTTTTCGTTACTTATTAACTCAAGGACATAGAGCTTAGTGGGTCTTTTCGTGACTTATTAACTCAAGGACACAGAGCCTAGTGGGTCTTTTCGT